>BRDA01064118.1:0-11921 GCA_036984385.1 Crenuchus spilurus
ACACAGAGAGAGAAAGAGAGAGAGAGAGAGAGAGAGAGAGAGAGAGAGAGACAGAGAGAGAGAGAGAGAGAGAGAGAGACAGAGAGAGAGAGAGGCAGAGAGAGAGACACAGAGAGAGAGACAGAGACAGAGAGAGAGAGGCAAGTGCAGGAAGAATCCTTCAGAAATTCATTTTCAGCAAGTTGATCAGCTCAGGCTTTGGATCACTTTGTTATTTAAATGATCAAACAGTTTAAAAGTCAGGAGATTAGAAGTACATGCTACCAGTAGATCAGTGTCATAAGTTGCTTCTCAAACTGCTTGATTAGGTTTGCAGAGTAAAAAAAAACCCTCTGACAGCTTGATAAGAATAATTGAACAAGTCAGGCATTTAAATGCACACTTTGATGATAGATGGGCAGATGGATTTTGAACATGAAAGAGTACATGACTCTGTTGCCAGGGAAGTAATGAATGACCTTGTAGCTGTTCGATTCCCTGCATATCAGCCCTGCATGATCTCACCCCACTGTGTACACAGACAGACAGCAATCAGTCTCCAGCAGGGCACCGATAACACACACAAACACACACACACACACACACACACACACACACACACACACACACACACAAAACCTCAGACAAGAGAGAAGGCCATGTCTCAAACTTTTCTTGATGTAGAGTTTAGAGGAGGTCCCTCAGCAATCATCAGTCTGTCTCTTATTAGGATTCTCAGTAAAGATTCGGGGCCAACATACCATCATATATTATTTGAAATAAGTGTTATCATTTTAAAACAAATTGAATATTCTGATACATATTAGGTTACACATACAAACACACATTATACATACATATATATCTACATGTCAGGACTCAGAACCAGAACTCCAACTCCCAACCTCCCACGCGGCGGCAGCGATCTATCTCAACCAATCAAAACAGAGTCCAAAGGTCGCTGTCGCCGGAGTACTGAGCACGCTCACCTGACGCTCATTTAATTAACATATTTAAACCCCTCTCAGACTCTAGCCCAACGCGAAGTATTGCCACATAATAGTGCCTTACCGAGCGTTGATCTTTGTATTCATAGTGTTTGTAGTGTTTTGACTCTTGCTCTCGTTTTGTGACCACGTTTTGTCTTAGCGCCTCTGTCTTTGTTTGATCTCTTGTTATACTGACCTTGACCTACTTTTGGATTACCCTTTTGCCTGCCGTTTTGATCTCTGTTTGTTGGATCCCCTCCATTCCTGTATGCTTGCTGTTCACATCCGTTTAGTAAATATTTTATTTACTTTATCGCACGTGTCTGCTCTCCTAATTATCCAGGTTCCTGATAAAATACTTCGCCCTTTATCATGCAGACAGCGGAAACGGATCCCCTGCTCAAAGCCGTCGCCTCTCAAGGTCAGTTGTTGGGTCAGCACCAAATCATGCTCCAGGAAATATCTCAGAACTTAAGTACACTAGCACAAACTCTCACTGAACAACAAGGGCAGTTGACTGTGTTATGTGCTAACGCTCGTCAGAATTCTGAACTTACAGCACCTAGACAGGAGATATCAGCCGCTGGATCTGCCAGTCAAGTCGGAACATCCTCCATCATAACACAGCAGACTCCGTTTCGGGCTATTCCTCCTGAGAAGTTTGAAGGATCTGCTGGATTTCTTATGCAGAGCGACATATTCATGTCACATTTGCCCCCTATGACTGATACCGCTAAAATTGGGGTCTTTATGTCTTTAGTAACGGGTAAAGCTCTTGATTGGGCCACGGCTGTATGGCCTCGAGTTTCTCGGACCACTTATTCTGAATTCATTTCTGAGTTTAAGTCCGTGTTTGCACATCCACATCAGGACAAAACAAAAGGGGAATTATTAGCCAGACTGAGACAGGGAAATCGAACAGTTGTAGATTACTCTTTGGAATTTCGTACTCTGGCTGCGGCGAGCGGCATGAATTAATTATTTTATTCCGTTATTGAATGACAATATTCTCGCCGAACTGGCTTGTAGAGATGACGCTCTAGACTTTGAACAATTACTGCATCTCGCCACTCGAATAGATCATATGCTACGTGATCGAAAAATTCCTGCTCAGCCTAAGTTAAGAAATACCACTCCCTCCGTCAGTGACATTGTTGAACCTATGCAGTGTGATTCATCCCGTTTATCACCTGGAGAGAGGCTCAGAAGAAGACAGGAGGGGTTATGCATGTACTGTGCATCCTCCAACCACTACGTGCGGAATTGCAACCTCAGACCTCACAATGTCCAGGCTCAGACGGAGGGAAAGCGTACGGCACGTTCACCGTGCGCTAATGTGGTAAGACTACCAACAAGTGGCATGATTTCGAAGTCATACCGACTACCATGCACTATATACTGCTCTAATGACTCTTTTATGGTTTCAGCACTGATGGATTCCGGAGCAGAGGGGAATTTTATAAGGAGCGCCTGGGTTCAACAGTTCGGCATTCAAACTAAGAAATTACCCATATCTTTTCGACTGAGCGCACTGGATGGCAGCCCGTTGGGTTCTGGAGAAGTCACTCACCGCACAGCCCCACTGAAACTACAGATCAGTGCCACACACACACAAACAATTTCTCTATTGATCCTAGAAAAGTCCAACTACCCCCTCATTTTAGGACTCCCATGGCTAGAGCTCCACAATCCTGTCTTATATTGGAAGGATATAATAAAATTTTCCCCTCAATGTCTTCAGAATTGTATCTCTTACCCCAGTATCCAACTCTTTTCCACCTCCATCGAAAGTCCCAATACGGAGAATTTATGTCATATTCCTGAAGAATACCGCGATCTACAGGAAGTGTTTAGCAAGCAGAAAGCCACTACTCTGCCTCCCCATCGCACATATGACTGTGCTCTAGAATTACTTGAACAGAAGAATTTCCCTAAAGCCCGTGTATATCCTCTTACCCAAGCTGAAGAAGAGGCCATGAATCTGTATATACAAGAGGCTTTAAAACAAAAATTCATTCGTCCTTCTACTTCACCCATAGCATCTGGATTTTTCTTCGTTAAAAAGAAGGATGGGGGATTACGTCCCTATATTGACTATAGAGCATTGAATTCTATTTGTAAAAAGTATGCATACCCCTTACCTCTCATCCCTTTGTCCTTGGAACAGTTACGGGAGGCACGCATATTTTCAAAATTAGACTTGCGCAGTGCCTATAACCTCATTAGAATTCGGGAAGGTGACGAGTGGAAAACAGCATTTATCACCACTAGGGGGCACTATGAATATTCTGTTATGCCGTATGGGCTCAGTATAAGTCCGTCTGTATTCCAGGCCTTCATTAATGATGTTTTACGGGACATGTTGGGTATATTCTGCCTCTCCTATATTGATGATATTCTGATTTTCTCAAAAAATTACGAAAATCATGTAAAACATGTGCGAGCAGTCCTCAGTCGCCTCCTAGATAACAAATTATATGTCAAAGCTGAAAAATGTGAATTTCACGTAGAGCGTATTTCCTTTCTGGGGTTCATAGTCAGTGCTGGTGGACGACCATGGACGACAAGAAAATAGAAGCAGTTCTAACCTGGCCTCGTCCTACTAGTGTCAAAGAGTTACAGCAATTTCTGGGTTTTGCTAATTTCTATCGACGGTTTATTAGAAATTACAGCACCTTGGCCGCACCACTCACCTCTTTGACAAATAAATCCTCCAAAGAACTTGAATGGAACCAGGCGGCTACTTTTGCTTTCAATAATTTAAAGTCGGCCTTCACCAAGGCTCCCATCCTTAGTCAACCCAATCCTGAGCTTCCTTTTATTGTCGAAGTTGACGCATCAGCTATTGGAGTTGGAGCAGTTTTATCCCAAAGAACTGGTGACCCTCCCAAGCTCCACCCAGTTGCGTATTACTCTCACAAACTTAATCCTGCTGAGAGAAATTACACCATAGGAGACCGAGAGCTTCTAGCTATAAAATTAGCTTTTGAAGAATGGCGACACTGGCTGGAGGGTGCACGACATCGATTTCTAGTACTTACAGATCATAGAAATCTCGAATATCTCAAGACAGCTCGATGTTTAAATCCCCGTCAGGCACGTTGGGCACTCTTTTTTGAACGTTTTGATTTTAAACTCTCCTATAGACCCGGATCCCAGAATATAAAAGCTGATGCACTATCTAGAAGATATCCAGATCAACGAACTGAAAATCCCAAAGAACCAGAAAATGTTCTGCCATCTCAGGTATTCCTTTCAGCCATTACATGGGACATAGACACAGAGATCAGAGAAGTTCTGAATCACTCCAATGTGCCCCGTCATTGTCCTACTAACAAACTATATGTCCCTCCTCAATTTCGAATTAAACTTCTCACTTGGGCACACTCTTCTGTTTCCTCTGGTCATCCAGGGGTTCGACGTACACAACAAATACTGTCTATTAGATACTGGTGGGAAACCATGCGTCAAGACACTCAAAAGTTTGTATTATCCTGTCCCACTTGTGCTAAATGTAAAACCCCAAAAACTCTTCCTGCAGGTAAACTCATGCCTTTAGCAGTTCCGGAACGTCCATGGTCACATATAGCATTAGACTACATCACAGGCCTCCCAGTATCTGAAGGCTTTGACACCATCATGACAGTGGTTGACAGATTCTCTAGAGCAGTGAAATTTGTTCCTTTTCAAGGCATTCCCACAGCTTTTCAGACAGCTGAAACGTTATTCAAATATGTGTTTCGGAATTTTGGAATTCCAGAGGACATCCTTTCAGATCGTGGTCCACAGTTTACTTCCCGTGTTTGGTCGGCATTCTTTGAACATTTGGGAGTTAATATCAGTCTAACCTCCGGTTATCATCCCCAGTCTAATGGACAATGTGAACGGACAAATCAAGAATTAGCAAAGTTTCTTAGACTCTACTGTCACAACAATCCTCAAGACTGGTCTCGTTATATTATCTGGGCTGAAATGGCACAGAATTCCCTGATCTCCAGCACTACCGGTCTCACACCTTTTCAGTGTGTGCTAGGTTTTCAGCCTGTTTTAGCACCCTGGACAGCAACCAGTCGGGAGGTGCCGGCAGTGGACGATTGGATGCAGCGCAGTGAGCAGGTATGGGAGGAGACACACCAACGTATCGAAGAGGTCCTCAGACGGAATAAGGACTTCGCAGACCGGAGACGGGGAGAAACACCCTCATATGAACCCGGAGATCGCGTATGGCTATCAACCAGAGATTTAAAGGGACGTAGTAAATTAAATTCTAAATATATAGGACCATTTCTGATATTAAAGAAAATTAATGATGTAGCTTATAAATTGAAACTCCCAGCTAGATTCAGAATGGCTAATACTTTTCATGTTTCTCTTTTGAAACCAGTAATTCACGGTCCCTTGGAAGAGAGGTTCTCAGGTGATGTGAACACAGATCGGACAGAGGAGTTGGAGGACACCATCTATCCTATACGCGCTATTCTCAACTCTCGATATCATGGTGGCAGGCTTCAATATCTGGTGGATTGGGAGAACTATGGCCCAGAGGAACAATGCTGGGTACCAGCTTCGGATGTTCTGGATCCAAGCATGATCACGGATTTCCACAGCTCTCATCCAGATCGACCTGCACCTCCAACGAGAGGAAGACCCAGATCCAGTTATCTCCCTCTTCCCCCACGTCGTGGAAGAGGAAGGTCCCAGTCTAGGAGTGGGGCATCCGGGGGGCGTGATGTCAGGACTCAGAACCAGAACTCCAACTCCCAACCTCCCACGCGGCGGCAGCGATCTATCTCAACCAATCAAAACAGAGTCCAAAGGTCGCTGTCGCCGGAGTACTGAGCACGCTCACCTGACGCTCATTTAATTAACATATTTAAACCCCTCTCAGACTCTAGCCCAACGCGAAGTATTGCCACATAATAGTGCCTTACCGAGCGTTGATCTTTGTATTCATAGTGTTTGTAGTGTTTTGACTCTTCCTCTCGTTTTGTGACCACGTTTTGTCTTAGCGCCTCTGTCTTTGTTTGATCTCTTGTTATACTGACCTTGACCTACTTTTGGATTACCCTTTTGCCTGCCGTTTTGATCTCTGTTTGTTGGATCCCCTCCATTCCTGTATGCTTGCTGTTCACATCCGTTTAGTAAATATTTTATTTACTTTATCGCACGTGTCTGCTCTCCTAATTATCCTGGTTCCTGATACTACATATATGTGCAACTCTGTCAATATACAAGCACAGCCTTACTGCCTATACGTAAGGTATAAATTACCACCATTACATACTTTATGCTTCAAGAGAAGGTTTCAATTGACCTTACAATAAGGTATGCTATTAGAATACAGTGGTAAGCCTACTTACAAGCAGGGATTACTAACAAGTAATTCTCGGAATATTTTTGTTCCAGGTAACGAATAAAATTCCAAGTAACGAGTAGCCTAAATTAGTTCAAGTATGCCAACCGCTAGGGGCGCGGCGGTCGTAGCATCCCCTAGATGCTAGCGTAGAAGAAGAGGTCAGTCATTACCTTTGACTTCTGTCCAGTGAAAGTGAAAGTGCTAGTGAAAGTGACACAAAGACAGTAAAAGGTAGCAAACAAGAAAGTTAGATACATTTTACTTTTACTTTTCATATGATAAGTGTAACCATGCCATACACGTACGCCCGTCCTCCTGTCCTCCTTAGCCACCAGCCTACACGAGCACCATCGTCGTCTCGTTTATTTTTTAAAAACAACATTCCTCCATGATTGTAGTGATAAAAAGGTATAGCAGACTGCGTAGCACTGACCAGTGTTGAATATGATAAGTACAATAATGTCAGGTAAAGTACAGTGGTAAACCTACTTACGAGTTTAATCCGTGCAGGAGCCGAGCTCGTTAGCTGGTTTGCTCGTTAGCTGGATGCATTTTCCCCATAAGAATACATGTAAAACTGATTAATCCGTGTCAGCCGGCCAATATACAGTATACTTTAATATGCTAAATAATGTGTTTATATGGGTTTTTAAAACATAAACGAGACGACGACGGTGCTCGTGTAGGCTGGTGGCTAAGGAGGACAGGAGGACGGGCGTACGTGTATGGCATGGTTACACTTATCATATGAAAAGTAAAAATGTATCTAACTTTCTTGTTCACTACCTTTTGCTGTCTTTGTGTCACTTTCACTAGCACTTTCACTTTCACTGGACAGCTGTCAAAGGTAATGACTGACCTCTTCTTCTAAGCTAGCATCTAGGGGATGCTACGACCGCAGCGCCCCTAGCGGTTGGCATACTTTAACTAATTTACGCTTCTTGCTTGTCGTTACTTGGATTTTTATTCGTTACCTGGAACAAAAATATTCAGAGATCTTGAACCGTTACCTGGAATACTCGTTAGTGGGGATGCTTGTAAGTAGGGGAACCACTGTATGTTTATACACACATTGTTCACTGTTCATATTCTACTGACACTAGTCTGTATTTCAATCCTGTGCTGAGCTAGTTGCAATGAAATTTTGTACTGTGTTCACAAAATGACAATAAAGCTATCTATCTATCTATCTATCTATCTATCTATCTATCTATCTATCTATCATATCTGTAATAGTAGCAAATGAATATAGTATTTCTTTAAAAAATATTTCAGCAGTAAAAAGGACAATAATGTCATTTTTTTATGATTCACTGCTTTAATTTCACAAACAATCTTCCTTCTTTAAGTTTGCACGACCACTACTGCTTTTTCTCTATGGCTTGGAGGGGTTAAGGCAGAGGGGGTCATTGAACTGCAAATCCTGCTCATTCTACCTTTAAGCAAACTAATGCAACAGCTGTGACTGTCTGGTTCCCATTGGGAGTGGGATGGATTTACATCAAGCAGTGAAACTTGGATGCAACAATAAAAAGAACATTTCTTCTTTCCAAATAAATGTTCAAAAGAACCAGATCACTTTAAAGGAGGGTGATAAAAATAACCAATATTAAACATCATTAATCATGCTAATGCACAATTAACACATTAACTTTGAAAGCCATATTATTTTATTATATCAATAATTGACATGGCTGCAAATGTCTTCACTTACCTGAGATATGTTTGATTTTGAAACAAAGTGAATAAGTAATAAAAGCTTGCCATCCATACAGGTAACCATTTCTCATATCAAATCATACAATGTCAGAAACTAGATATTTGATATTACAAATAGTTTAAGACGTGATGATTTAGGCATCCATGTAAGCTGCCAATACTTTTTAGCTACATCTGTCAGACTTAACTAAGGATGTAAATCTCGATCAGCAGTTTGATCAGAGGAGGATGGATCCCCTTTGTGAGTCTTGGTTCCTCCCAAGGTTTCTTCCTCCAGCCTTGAGGGAGTTTTCCCTTGTCACTGTTGCCTTTGGCTTGCTCACATCGGGCTTAGATTCAAATTGTTTGATACTAATTATGTAAAGCTGCTTTGTGACAACGCCCATTGTAAAAAGTGCGATATAAATACATTTTGATTGATTGATTGATTGATCTGTCAGTTTGATTTTGCACAGAACTATTGCTTGAACTGCTCTGCGCGATGCCTATAATCAACAGGTCATGGCAATGTTGAGGGTGATGAGGTGAGTGAAGGGGTGACAGAGGAAAGGGCAAAGTGATTAAGGAGAGGCACTGAGTGCAAGCCTGTGAATCACAGGAGGGGGCTTAATCAGGATCATCACTATCATCAGCATCATTGGCCTGTGATTAAGCGAGTGGTTTAAGTACTTATGGAAGCATTCTCTCATCTCTCATCAGGTGACTGTGTGAAGGTTTCGTTTTCAAGGGCACAATCACGCTGCCTTTTCCCAAAACTGTAATCAGCCTTAGAACTGCTCTCACTTACTAAAAATATGCAGCACATGAAGATCATTCCCTGACTTTCAGAACATCTTGTTAACTTTATTGCTGTAATCTAAGATGCAGGTGTCAGAAGCAAAACAGGGTCTGAACAGAATGCTTCTAAAATTGTCTTCCTTTAGTCGAAATAGGAAGGCTAGTAGACTCATCCAAAGGCCAGATGTTTTTTTTTTTCTCCCACTCTTTTTGGCTCTTTGAGTGATTTGTTGCCATTTGTTGCCCTTATTGCTGATGGCTGGCGTATCATTGACCCATAAATTGCATTTGCTGATAGGTCACCATCTGCCATTTTGGATGGAGAGGACACTAGATGGGTCAGTAAATGTTACCACTGAAATGGCACCGTGTTCAATAGAGAGAGCATTTGAAGTGCTCCTGAGTATCTTTGTCCCAGAAGTTTAAGCACCAAAACAGGCAACACAGAAATGACTCTTTACAAACATCAGATTCCTCATTAGGCTTCAAGTGAAGCACTTAATGGAACGGAAAGTAATCAAAAGCTCAGGAAGATCTAAAGTGATGCAGGTACAATGGGAATGATGATGATTGGTAAAGAGCAACTCCAGCCTCACACTCTGATTGGTTGAAAAGGGTTGTTATATCTGGTAAAAGCACATATGTATCACTTTGCTGACTAGCATAATATAATATAATGTAATATAATATAATATAATATATAAATAAAATTAATGTAATTAATTAATCGAAATTAATCAAATTTTAATCAAATTTCAATATTTAACATGAGAAATATTAATTTATGTTTTCTTGATGAATGAATCGATACATAAGATCTTGTTTCTGAATGTGAACCCCGAGTGAAGACTGGCGGCACTGTTTGCTTGTACAGTGGTAACCCTACTTATGAGTGTAATCCATGCAGGAGCCGAGCTCGTTAGCTGGATGCATTTTCCCCATAAGAATACATGTAAAACTGATTAATCTGTGTCAGCCGGCCAATATACAGTATACTTTAATATGTAAATAATGTGTTTATATGGGTTTTTAAAACATAAACGAGACGACGGCGGCGCTCGTGTAGGCTGGTGGCTAAGGAGGACAGGAGGACGGGTGTACGTGTATGGCATGGTTACACTTATCATATGAAAAGTAAAAGTAAAATGTATCTAACTTTCTTCTTCACTACCTTTTGCTGTCTTTGTGTCACTTTCACTAGCACTTTCACTTTCACTGGACAGCAGTCAAAGGTAATGACTGACCTCTTCTTCTACGCTAGCATCTAGGAGATGCTATGACCGCCGCGCCCCTAGCTGTTAGCATACTTGAACTAATTTTCGCTACTCGTTACTTGGAATTTTACTCGTTAACTGGAACAAAAATATTCAGAGATCTCGACTCCTTACCTGGAATACTCGTTAGTGGGGATGCTTGTAAGTAGGGGTACCACTGTACTAGGAATGCTATCACATTTAGCAGCTAAGTTAACATTACTGACCTGCGTGCTAACCCCAACATGTTTTGCGTTGAAATGGTAATGCAGTGCTTCTGTGATAAGCAACTCCTTGATGTATAAAGTGCATATATCAGCATTTTTGTTTGTACTTCCATTTGAAAGTTTCTTGTATTTAAATTTCCCATCCACCAGCGTAGTCTCTCCCGTCATCTCCATCACGCTCATCACATTGTGCGTCAATATAATCTGTATGCCTGGAACATGTGCACTGAGAAACGTTCCATGGTGCAAAGTGCGATTAAAATGTGTAAAAATTTTTATTTTGTTATTTTCCCCGTAATTAATTAATCAAAATCGAACTTAATCGGATTAATTAATCGAACTTTACATTAATTTAAGTCCCACCCCTAATATATACTGTACAGTATATTAAATACAGACTTATCTTGGTACTTACTGCTGGTTATCATTCCTAAAATTACATTTTTAAAGAAACACAGCAGGTGTTGTAGTGTGGTTCCCTTCATCATGTCTGAATCTGATCTATTATGACTATACACACAGAACCAAATACTCCACTGGTGAGAAAAGCATTCAGATTGCTCTTTACTGTGGTTATCACGATCGTGATTGATAACATACATCTGATGTGGTATGTAAAGATATATAGTAAAAGGGAATACAAAGGAGGATGGCAGTTTTAGAAGCCATCTATTTTTAAATGTGTGATGTAATTTGCCACTCTGTCATGTTCCATAGGACTGGAGACCTTATATGCTCTGTTGCGTTCAGAATGTATTTCTGGATGCTGCTGAGCAGCTGAGGTGTAATCAGAAATTTACCAGCACCCTTGAGCAATCAAGTAAAGCGTGAAAAGAAACAAAGGAGAGACCTCTGATTGCAGTCCCCACTTCTAAAACACGGCTGTGTAAGAATTTACTTTTTCTTTTTTTTTTCATTTTAGCCAGGTGTAATCAGAATCTGGTCCTGTCCATACCAAACATTCTTTCTGGAAGCCAGTAAAGCTAGTTTACCTTAGATATGTAATGGTGCAATGTTATTTTACAAACACTGACATTTGGAATATTGATGACATAACTGTGAATGATGTTAATGATAAATTCCTCTAATGTCTGTCAGTCTATACACTGTAAAAAATGAACTTGCCCTGTTGTTAACTTAAATATTGTAGTTGGTATGACTATCAAGCACTGAATTTGTTGTGATAACTCAATATTTCATGTTTATATGTTTACTAACTACGCTTTCTGAGTTTACCTAACTTAAAATTTTAAGGCAGCATGGACACTAACTTTTTTAAGTTGAAACAACACAGATATTTTTTACAGTGTACTCATTTTAATCCTGTGGTATAAATCCCAGGTGTTTTTATTCACGTTTACATATACAGTGGTAACCCTACTTACGAGCATCCCTACTAACGAGTATTCCAGGTAACGAGTGGAGATCTTGGAATATTTTTGTTCCAGGTAACGAGTAAAATTCCAAGTAACGAGTAGCGTAAATTTGTTCAAGTATGCCAACCGCTAGGGGCACTGCGGTCGTAGCATCCCCTAGATGCTAGCGTAGAAGAAGAGGTCAGTCATTACCTTTGACCGCTGTCCAGTGAAAGTGAAAGTGCTAGTGAAAGTGACACAAAGAC
>BRDA01064123.1:0-15448 GCA_036984385.1 Crenuchus spilurus
TTTAGAAAAGTAAATGATTTAATAAATAAATAAATAAATAAATAGGCAGACAGCTCAACCCCCCCAATGTTGGACCCAAAGTTACGCCCTTGCATAAAATTATACCTCATTTTTTGAGTAAAAATAAGCAGTTAGCATGGGTCAATTTCACTCAAAGACCACAGAAGGGTTAACTATTACTGGTCTTGTGACTGGAAGGTCGGCAGTTCGATCCCCAGACAGAACATGACTGAAGTGCCCTTGAGCAAGGCACCTAACCCCGTAACTGCTCCCCGGGCGCCGATGGATAAGAGCTGCCCACCGCCCACAAATTCTCAAAGCCTAGTGTGTTCACTAGTGTGTGTGTGTGTTTCACTGCACAAATGGGTTAAATGCAGAGGTCAAAATCCGTTGTGTGAAAAATCACATTTGGCAAAAATTGGTGAATCTTATCTTAATCTTAATTATTAACATTTCAACATAACTCATCCAAAGCTTCCAAACACAGACACAGATTCAAATGCCCAACATGTTAACAACTTACAGCGGCAGGTGAACACAGACTCCTGGCCAAACACCACTTTACAACTTGAAGGAGTGACAGCGGGGATGGCCAATCACACGTTAGCAAGAAACGGCAGAGCCAATTGATGAGATTGTTGCGGTCTAAAGCGAAACAGGCTTCAGCTTGAGTGGCTGTTTTCTGCTTGGTCCTAGTGCTCGACCTGTTTCCATTTAATATAGCATAACACTGTGTTTAGATGGTAAAAACTGCATGGGACCAAAACTGCTTTTTGACATGTCCCCCGGTCCCCCTCCCCAAATTACATCCATGGCCAACAGTCTAATCTGCTGGCTTTGTGGACTTTACATACAGTAGACAAACATATACAAGCAGATGGTCAAAGTGCAGATAGTAAATATTTCACTTAGCGGGCGGCGTTTGGCTCTGTTGTGTCTTTCCTAGAGGCGGCTGTTAAGTCTGGTCAGGTCCCCAGCTGCTCCATTAAAATCACATTCACACTGCAGTCTGCTATAATCACCACCCTGCCTGGCATCAACAGCAAAGTGAGAGTCCAATTAACACAACACACAATCTGACACCGCACCTCACACACACACACACACACTGAAACAGAGACCCCTCTACATGCTAATGTGTAACACACACCACACTTAACAATGAATTTAAAACCGCAGACTAGTGACTGGCATGACACCACATCTCAGATTGGCACCTGGTAAGTGCGGAGCAGACAACTAGAAAACATTAGTGACATATGACTTTTAATGTCTAATGTATGTACAATTTATTCATTTTTTAATTAATTTACTTTTTAGTAAATAGCCCAGGGGTGTCACACTCGAGTCCTGGAGAGCTGGTGTTCTGACATCACACCTGGTAACCTGAATCAGGTGTGTTTGATCAGGAAGATCACCAAACTGCAGGAATCTGGCTCTCCAGGACTGGACTTTGACGCCCCTTATAAAGCCCATTTAATTTAGTTTAATTTGAAATATCAGCTCATTCTGAGTTCATCTTCTTTTGTGATGTCACAAAAAAAAATAAAAATTAAACAAAAAATGAAGTGTACAGCAGTTGTTTAGCCCCTCCCCTTTCACACTGAAGCTATAAGGAGTGTTTCAGCCCAGACTGCTTTCTGAAGGAGTACAGAGCAGCCAATCAAAACAGAGCTTATTTACATACATCTAGTGTAAATTTTCAGAAAAGCAGAGACCTTTATTTAAGTAAAAAGAAACAAATGTTCTATTGATATCCTTGATTTCAGAAGAAACACTGAATATGTCAACAAATGTTTAGACATTCACTCTTTATCATACTCATCATCTGAAACTAATTTATTAAATCTGCTTTCTATTTTACTGGAATGATATATTAAATAAGCTTATAGACAAACTGTTTACATTATGAAGAGTGTTTCCAATTCTTTAAAAAATTACCCTTTAACGATCTGCTCAGCCATTTGGTAGAGCACATTTAAGTCACTATATCTTATTGAAGAAGGAGTTAAACTTAACACATCCTTATTGTGCCATCTCTACCAATCGGTAGAGGTATGTTATGTTCTTATAATCATGAAAAAAGAGAAAGATTACCCCAGTTCATGATCATGGAGAGGTTCAGCTCCAACCATAATCTAGCACACCTGATCTATGTAATGAAGACCTTCAGGCTCATGTGAACTACAGGGAGGATGTGAAGTCACTAGATCTTCTTGAAGAAGGTGTTGAACTTAACACAACGTGATCGTGCCATCTCTACCAATCGGTAGAGGTATGTTAAGCTAAAAAATGTCCACTAGAGGTCAAAAATGAAACATGTAAACCAGCGATGCTTGGTAGCCGTACCACAGTGAATAAACTGCAGAAAAATCGTAGTGCTGTTGCACCACCACACAGATGAGTGTGGCTACGGCTGCAGAATTCACACGTTTTTGATATTTAAAAAGTATTTTTAAGTCGTACTGTATCATAAACTGCACTGACTAGTCTGCGAGACCTGATTTAAGATGAGGATGTGGTTTGATTGGGTTCAGATGTATGTTTTGGTGATGTATTTCGACAAAGTATTTAGGTGACTATTGAGTTCTAGTGTTGGCAGCATTAGCCTCACAGTTCAAGTTCTCAACCAAATTGGCATTTCATACCCAACCAACATGTCTTTTTTGACTGAATGCATCTGTGGTGAAATAGTGAAGTGAAATATTGTGTAAATATGATTTGTGAGTGAACCACTCCTCGCAGGGCAGAGAGGAGGACCGCGGGAGGCACATAAGATTGATGTGGGACTAGATAGAGAACTGCCTGCAAGCCAAATGTAGGTGCGCGCACACACACACACACACACAGATGATATCAACAAAGCTCACCATGAAAGGTCCTTATCAGCTTAGCTTTAAAACTTTTTGCTCTTTTTCTTCCAACTCTCTCCAGATTGCCCGTAAAGTCATGTGGTGATGCTCTCAAAACACATTACATCATATTTGCAGAGCTGGCTAATGCGCTCAACTAAAAGGCTGTTACAGGGTGATGTCCAGGTTCAGTGTTCTCCAGCATTTCAACCACTCTGGTCATGTCTTACTGACTCATCCTGACAAAATCCATTTCTCAGTGAGCCGGAGCAGCATATATTATATATATACATACACACACGTACAGGGGTTGGACAACAAAACTGAAACAGCTGGTTTTAGACCACAATAATTTATTAGTAGGTGTTGGGCCTCCTTTTGCAGCCAATACAGGGTCAATTTGTCTTGGGAATGACATATACAAGTCCTGCACAGTGGTCAGAGGGATTTTAAGCCATTCTTCTTGCAGGATAGTGGTCAGGTCACTACGTGATGCTGGTGGAGGAAACCGTTTCCTGACTCGCTCCTCCAAAACACCCCAAAGTGGCTCAATAATATTTAGACACAAAGACTTGCTGTCTTGGTCACAGATGCGCCAGCAAGACGTGCACCAACAATTTGTCCTCTTTTGAACTCTGGTATGTCACCATAATGTTGTGTGCATTGTAATATACTATATAACTGTGCTCTTACCTGCTAACTGAACCTTCACACTCTGCTCTTACTGGTGCAATGTGACATTAATGAAGATTGGCCACCAGACTGGTCCAATTTAGCCATGAAACCTCCCACACTAACATGACAGGTGCTTCACTTTCATTGTCTAACACCTGTATATACATACATATACACACACTGTATATATACAGTATATATATATACACACACACATATACACACACACATATACACACACACATATACACAGTATATACACATACACACATATACATATATATATATATATATAATCATAACAAACATTCAAATAAATTGTGTAAAAAATTTCATATATTCTTTTTTTTACTTCCCAAATGGTTTTGATATCCAATTGACCCGCCCATATGTTGACTCTCCCTATCACTTGTAATATCTCTGACTTTAGGAGGGTGCAGATTAACACAGGCCTGCTCTGATGCATGTGAAATCAAGCTCCGCCTCTTTTCCAACTGCTGCCGATACATCACCACTGAGCAGCCAACGCGTTCGGAGGTAAGCGCAGGACCCCAGTTCGCCTGAGCCAGCTGACATTACTTAGTAGTTCTGGGGAAAGAGTGCCATCATACCCGCCCAGAGAGAGCACGGCCAATTTTGCTCTCTCAGGCTCCGGCTGCTGATGGTAAACAGCATGACCTGGATTTGAACTCACAATCCTCAAACCATAGTGACACGCCTTAAGTCTTATAAACAAACATGAAAAAAGAGCAAGATTAGCCCAGGAGATGTACCACCTTGCAAAGTTTAACCCCAACCTTAATCTAGCACACCTGATCCAGGTAATGATGACCTTCAGGCTCATGTGAACTACAGGGAGGATGTGAATCATTCTATCTTCTTGAAGAAGGTGTTGAACTTACCTCTACCGATTGGTAGAGATGGCACAATCAGGTTGTATGTTTTGTTAAGCTAAAAAAACATCCACTAGAGGTCAGAAATGAAACATTTTCTTGTCTGAATGTAAACCAGCAATGCTTGGTAGCCAATTCACAATGGTAACACAATGTTATTGGGCCTTTAAGCTGGATACAAAAACAATACATTTAATCCATCAACATTCTGCTCAACCGTTTGGTAGAATGAAACCGTTTCATTTGAATGAAAAAGCTGTTGAACTTAACACAGTGTGATTGTGCCATCTCTACCAATCGGTAGAGGAATGTTAAGTTAAAAAAACATCCACTAGAGGTCACTAGAAATGCAACACTGTCTGAATGCAGACCACATGCTGAACTATTAGTGCTATTGTTGTGGTTTTTATATTTGTAGTTTATGTTCTGATTTTACAATAAAGTGCCATAAAAAATTGTGGGGGTCTTATACAGTACGATATATAATGAATTGCTTCTTTTTTGGTGAGGATGTTAAAGGTTAATGGTGTGTTTACATACAGCAAAGCAAAATTCAGCTTTTCATAATAAAAGCCCTTCATAACACGTAAATGTTCCATAGAAACTAAAGTTCAGTATATATCAATTTACCCTGACATGCACACAAACAAGACACAGATGCGTAGTTGAAGTGCATAGTTGAATAGTAAAATGTTTATTATATTAATTGCTCCGTAACAATCTGCTAAAGTGCAAAATTTAGACGTGGTGTAAAAAATAGAGCTGCCCTTCAAAGAGAAAAAGTAAGCAAACTAACTGAATGACGTCTTAACATGAAAACATTCTCGGGTTGAAACATGACTTATGAGGAATCCAAGTATGAGCTGATTAACTGATGTAAACTTTAATTCCAACCCATTTTTCCAAAGCGTTCCTTATCAACATATGTTGGGTTTTTCTTTAAAAGAAGTTCACTCATTTACATACTTTCCCACTTTTCTAGATCAGCCAAGACACGTTCAGAGTTCAAATCTCCCTTCTTTAGCTTAGAACTGAAGCTGTGAGGCTAATGTTGCTAACAAACACTAAACATACATCACCGCCCCGAATGGCTCAGTGGACTAAGTTGCTGTCACTATGATTCGAGGATCCTGAGTCTGAGTCCCAATCATGCTGCTCGTCATCAGCAGCCGGGGCCTGAGAGAGCAAAATTGGCTGTGCTCTCTCTGCAGCACGACTAAGTAATGTCGGCTGGCTCAGGCGTCTGCCCAGTGATCCATCAGAACTGGGGATCTTGCGCTTTCTTCCGAGCACATTGGCTGCCCGCTGATGATGCATCAGCAGCAGTTTGAAAAGAGGCGGAGCTTAACTTTCCATGTATCGGAGGAGGCACGCATTAAGTGTACACCAGGGGTGTCAGTGGGGGGAAAGTGGCACTGAGTTACCAGGGCCCCAAGTGTGGAGAGGATCCTTGAGGAGCCTGGAATTTTATTTTATTTTAAATATTAAAAAAATAAAATAAAATTTAATAATAGTGGGCGGGGCCCTGGGCATTGCTTGTGCAAAGGGCCCAGAATTTGGTGCTACGCCCCTGGTCTGCACCCTCTTAGAGTCAGTGACATTACAAGTGATAGGGAGAGTCAAAGAAGGGGCGGGTCAATTGGCTACTAAAACACATTGAGAAAATTGGGGGAAAAAATTTGATAAAAAAAATTAAAAAACCCAACTTCCCTATAACTGCTCAAACCACATCCAGATCTTAATTAAGGTCAGACTAGAGGGCCCCGAGTGGCTCAGCAGGCTAAAACGCCGACAGTATGACCAGAGGATTGAGAGTTTAAATCCCGGTGATGCTATTTACCATCAACAGCCGGGGCCCAAAAGAGCAAAAATTGGCAGTGCTCTCTCTGGGCAAGTAGATGGCGCTCTCACTCTCCTTATCACTCTCACATTGCAATGTCTGCAGGCTCAGACGTCTACCGATTGGTCCATTTGGAGCTGGGAACCCTGCGCTTTCCTCCGAGCGCATTGGCTCCCCAGTGACGGTGTATCAGCGGTAGTTCAAAAACAGGCGGTGGCCGCATCACACACATCGGAGGCGGCTTGTGCTTGTCTTCATCCTCCTAGAGTCAGGGACAGTGCAAAGTGATGGGGAGAGCCACTAATGGATGGGATGAGCTAATTGGCTACCACTACATTGGGAAGGGAGAAAATTGGCAAAAAAAAGGTCAGACTAGTTAAGTATTTATTGTGTAATATACAAATACAGAGTAGATCAGGGGTGTCAAACTCCAGTTCTGGAGAGCTGTGCACAACAATTTGGGTGATTTCTCTGCTCCGACACTACAGTTAAACCTGGTCATCACCTGCTGAGGTGAATCAGGTGTTTGATCAGGGAGATCACCAAACTGCGGAGCAATCTGACCCTCCAGGACTGGAGTTCGACACGCCTGGACTAGATGATCAGTATCCTAAAGCATGGTTGCACCGTAATCATTAATAATGCCATATTATTTTATATAGTCCTGTAAAATACCATCAACCACCATTTTTGTAATGGAGTTCTGTCTGTTAGCAACATTAGCACAGTGTACATACAGCTCCAGTACTAAACGAAGTGTGTAATATGACCGAGTGAACTACTTTAACTCCAGTCCTGGAGGTCTGGTGTCCAGCACAGTGCTGATTTCTCTGCTCTGACACTACAATTAAACCTGCTTATTACCTGCTGAGCTTAATCAGGTGTTTGATCACCAAACTGTGCAGGAATCCAACCGCCCAGGACTGCATTTTGACAGCCCTTCCTTAATGGTATATTATTCTTTTCTGAAAAGGACCCCAAAGATAAATAAATATTAGTACATTGCACATTGTATACGCTCTCCTTTTTAAAGGCACGTAGACCTTGTAAACAAGCACCGTTATTATAAGCTAAATAAGTACCTCTACTGCTCTTACAGTGCTTAAAAGGACAGCGTGGCTGATTTCTGGTCGTGTATCAGCGTTAGGTTTGCTTATACATTCATTCTGATCACTTGTTTACTG
Organism: Crenuchus spilurus; assembly: GCA_036984385.1. Taxonomy (NCBI): domain Eukaryota; kingdom Metazoa; phylum Chordata; class Actinopteri; order Characiformes; family Crenuchidae; genus Crenuchus; species Crenuchus spilurus. Next base: position 7,445 of record BRDA01064123.1, read on the forward strand.
TGTATCAAAATGAAGGTGACTAATCACGAATGGCAGGATGATGCACATCACATCCTGCCATTACACCGGTGTTTTGATGCCAAATTTCAGTTAAAAAGAGCTTGTAAGCACTTCCTGAAATCTGAAAAACCATTCCTGACAGCGTTGCAAAGTTTTCCTGCCTTGCCTTTTCAGGTTTGTGGGTTTAGACACACTATCAGCATGTGCTGCAATGGCTGTGTGGGAATAAGAACGTGGTCCAAACCGGATCTAAAAGGATTGGTTATCTACTTAAACTTCAGTGAGAAGATAAAGTACATCAGACATGAGTGGAAAAAAATGACCCAAACAGCTGGATAGTGTGCACTTATTACTGAGGAATACAGGCACTTGCATCTATTTTCTAAGTTAAATATATTCTAGTTAACAGTCAGGTTCTATTAGCAGACGTGTGCTCACTCTGTACAACCCCAAACACTCTTCATTCACTCATTAGCTTAAATATAAGCTGGCTTAAGTGTAAGTCTTATGTATGTATTATAGGGTTGGTCCTAAAGTACCTTTGCTCTGTACATTTGAGTGTTTTTCTGCTCCAACACAATGGCTTGTCAGTAGGGCTGCACAATGAATCTGTATCAGTGCATCAGTGCTGGACAGAACCCAGGCTGATTAGAGGTGATTAATAGCCTTTTAACATCCTGCATTGAGTATCAGGATCATACACAGATTTAAATTTAAAACTTATCCATCAGGAGCTGGTCTGTGATGCATTTTAGACAAATGTTATGGTAGCGTTGACGCATTCAACTCTTCACATTCCACAATCAAAACCCTAAAACAACCACCAATAACCAAAACACTCAATACAGTACAGCTGTGATGTGATCCATGACTCTCAAAAAGGATAATCAAGGAGGACATGCAGAGTTTTAAAGTGACCAACGGGAGATGATTTTGACGACTATGTATAAATGCATGTGGTGCCCGAGTGGCTCAGCAGGCTAAGACGCTGACACTATGACCAGAGGATCGCAAGTTTGAATCCCGGGCATGCTGTTTTCCATCAATTGGCAGTGCTCTCTCTGGGCGGGTAGATGGCGCTCTCTCTCCCCATCACTTGGCTCAGGCGTCTACTGATTGGTCCATTCGAAAATAGAGACCTGCGCTTTCCTCCAAGCGTGTTGTAACATTGTATCAAGCGGTAGTTGTAAAAGAGGTGGTGACTGTATCACACGCAAAAGGAGGCGTGTGCATGTCTTCACCCTCCTAGAGTCAGGGACAGTGCAGTGTCACTAATGGTTTGGGTTAATTGGCGACTACCACATTGGGAAAGGCAGAACATTGGGAAAAAATAAATAATAAAATTAAATAAATGCATACATTGTATGATATTTAGGCAAACCAATGCTACTACACTAAAATGTCTGCATTTTATTGTCTGCATTTATTTTTTACCCCCGATTACTCCCAATGTCACCGTCCAGCACAGGCCTCCTCCGATACCAGTGATGTCGAGCCCCCCCCCCCCCAACTGCTGGTGATGCATCTCCGCCAGGCAGCTAGCGCGCTCGGAGGAAAGCGCAGATGCCCAGTTCTGATGGAGCACTCGGCAAACGCCGAGTCAGTCGACATTGTTTATAGTGCTAGGGAGAGTGCACCATCTTGAAAACACGGCCAATGCTGCTCCCCCAGCTGTCGATGGCAAACAGTGTAATCGGGATTCAAACTCACGATTATTGGATCATAGTGCAGCGTCTTCGTCCACCGAGCCAATCAGGCCCCCGCATTTTATTAATATTGCTACATCTGTAAGCCTCTAGCCCAGGGGTGTCAAACTCCTGTCCTGGAGGGCTGGATTCCTGCATGGTCTTCATCAAATACACCCGATTCAACTCAGGAGGTTTAATTATAGTGTCTGAGCAGAGAAATCACCAAACTGTGCTGGACACCAGCCCTCCAGGACTGGAGTTTGACACCCCTGCTTTAGCTAATATATGCAACATTTCTGCAATTATGACTGTGGTCGATTTTTCCCCCCAATTTGCATGCATCAATATTTATGTTTCACATCAGATGGAAAACAAATTCCCCCACATAAGTGCATCCAAACTGTGTCAATGCACTGAGCCCAGTTTTCCCAAAAGCACCTTAGTGCTAAGACTAATTAGTAGAGGTGTTTAGTGTAATGCTCACTGCAGCATTTAAGATCCTTTTGGAAAACCCAGCCCTAATTATCTGGAGCAGGTGTGCTCAAGAATGGAAATCACCAAAATGCGCAGAGCAGGTGTACTTTATGGCCAAGCCTGGAAAACTGTATGTTACAGTATTTGGAAGCTACAAAGTGCTTGTACAGTCAAAATCTGTCACTCAAACAGCGACTGCCCGTTTCAGAAGGCATGTGTTAGCATCACAGCAACGGAGCCATTCTTAGGCTCGGAGTCAATAAGCAGAGGCTGCGTAAAGGAGACAGCCTTCATCATGCAGGCTCCTCCCTCCGTGAGGCAGCAGTAGATCCAGGCGCTGATGGTTAGTTTAGGATCTGTGGACTGAGTGAGAGCTGGGACCAAACAAGTGAAGGAGAGAGCCTGCGAGAGATCAGCGATGTCACCGGTCACAGTCTGTCCTTCCAGCAACCACTCATTACCTACACAGGACAAGAACACAGTGAACTCAGTGATAAGTCAACAGCAAAACCACTCACTGACAACTCTTTAAAAGGCTGGTGAACAAAGCGAGTGCCTGTGAACGATGGAATTTTGCTCTACTAGCTAGTGAGCTCACTCAGCATGCACACGGGATGCTGTTGATGGGGAGAATATTCTTTTCATGTCGAGTGGTAGCACCCTTATTTAGCAAGGATGCTGATGTAGTCTGAACAAAGGGAGGCCACTACACTGATTCTGCAGTGCTTCTCAGTGTGCGCGCATGTTCTCCTGGCCTTGTACCAAGGGCAAGCTAGGAAGACAAGCGCCAAACTAAATTAGGACAGCCTCCCATCAAATACACGCCCTTAACACACAGGGGGACAGAAAGCAAGCCAGGCTAACACGCAAAGTCCGCAGAGCTTTTATACCATGATTTTGTCTCTTTAACCCCTTAAGCTCTGCGACTTTCTTTTTTACATGCCACACATTTATATCTCAAGATACAAACGCTCTAAATGCATATCTTAAAATGTTTATTAAGGGTAAAATACCCTGGAGACAGTACAACTTAAAAAAAAATAGTTAAAAAAATTTAATTAAATTAAATTAAAAAAAAAAAAAAAAAAAAAAAAAAGAGTAGAATCTAGTACAATTATGTTCCCTGACTAAAGGTACAGAACATACCTTTCATGGTTCCACCACAGTGACGGTAAAGGTACCGACCTAATGATGGTCCAATAGCTTTTTCTCTGCACATCTGACTACACAGACAGCACACTTCACCACATGCTAAAGAAGTCATAGTACAATTATCCAGCATCATCATCATTTGTTGAGTTTAATTGGTGTTTCTAATACGTGTCCATTATGAGAGACAGAACCCATTTATAAAACAGTGTCATTTATTACGTCAACGAAAACAGAAGCCCAACGCTCATCAGGAACCTCACAGCAAGCACTAACAACATCCTTAGGAACCTGTAATTAAACAATCTCTCACTGCTGCAGCAAAATCTTCTATTTCCAAAATAATGACTTTGCAGAAAGCAAAAATCTTTCACTGCATGTTGATTTAACAAGATTCCATTGCAAGTCACTCTGAGCCATGTGCATTGATCCATCCTATATGATATTATATTTTCAAACAGTAAAACTAAATGCAGGATGTTGCGCAGCTAACATGGCACACATGCTAAGGTATCTGTGATGGTTTTTAAGTGATGCTGTAGTATCTGTGGTGGTTGCTATGGTTTTGCTAAGTGGTTGCTAAGTGGTTGCTATGGGGTTGCTAAGTGGTTTGCTAGTGGTTGCTAAGGGGTTGCTATGGTATTCTTGGTGGTGGTTAGGTGGTTGCTAAGGTATCCGTGATGGTTCCTATGGTGTTGCTAAGTGATTGCTAGGTGGTTGCTATGATATCCATGGTGGCTGCTAAATAAACACTTGAGTTACGACAGCTACACTAGCAGCAATCTGTGAAACTAACTGCTCACGTGGAAGTAAATCTTAAATATATACTAAAGAAAGAACAAATCCGTGTAAAAGTGACAGAGATGATGAAGAGAAGGAAGGTGAGGTTTAGGAGAGAGAGAGAGCCATGCTTGAGTGTTCCGAGGCGCAGTGGAATCGTTAATTTTTCCTTGGACTCTCTCCCAGCATGGCCGGCTGGTCCCTGCAGCCTGGTGAAAATGTGTGAACAAAGCAGTCCAACAAACAGCTCCTCACAGCAATGCATGAACCCAAGGCAATCCATCTCCTCAGGGATTATTTACAATGGGAAAAAAAAAACTTAGAATATCAAATATGTGGGTTTCTTATCCTTCTGTTCATGTTATTATTGGACCAGGGTCCCCAACATAAGTATAAACTTGGTACCTTCACACGACAGACTCCAGAAGCTGGGAGCCTCTTCAGTCAGTTTAGTCCCGGCAGGTAAAGTCAAGCTGAGGTGCACGCTGATGTCCTGTCCTGCTGAAACAGGTAGTGCAGCCATACTGTGGATAGGGGCCGACTTGGGGAGCTTAGGCACCTTTCTGACCAGAGCTGCAGAGACGGTGGTCACAGACTTAGCATCTACTTCCTCCATTGAAATAGGAAGCTGGAAGGAGGCAGAAGAGGACAAATGCACAGAGAGTGAAGGAGAGGAAAGGGGCAAAAACACAATGTTTGCAGACTTGCCATCCACTGTGCTCAACACAAGTGTTCAATTGAAAGCTCTGCCAATAGAAGATACCCAACTATGCTCATAAGTCAAGCACTGGCTTGAGGAGTATGGAGTCCTCATGCACTGGGTGGCAGAGCATCGTCTTGAGTGCTGGACCTCTATCTAAAACCTTTATGCTGAGTTGGAGTGGAGATTGTGACTCATCTAAAATCAGTAGCTGTCCTCAATAAAGCAATCATGGATGAATACAATCAAATCCTCAAAAAATTAAAAGTTAATTTAATTTAAAAAGATAAACGGTTATATGTTATATTCATTACACACAGCATATTTCATGCCTTTTCTGTTATAATGTCACAGGAGCTGGCTGGCCAATCAGGCACAGTAATATGATGGTCAGCAAACCATTTGGTGGTCGTTTTGGCACTGTGAGCAGGTGCTTATTCCTGCTGAAAAAGGAAATTGACTCGTCAGCAGACAGCAGCATGGAGATTTTGGACTTGATAAAACATTGGACCAACACCAGCAGATGATACGGCATCCCACACCATCCCAGACTGTGGAAACTTCCCACTGAAACCTTGTGCTTCAAATTTACTTGCATCCGAAAAGACAACTTTGGACCACAGAACAACTTTTCTCCTTAGCCCAGATAAGATGCTTCTACTGTTGCTGTTAGATCAGAAGTGCTTTGATAAGAAAGCAGCAGTTGTACTTGAGACAGTGAAAAAAACATTGTGTGGGACCTCTAGAAATTTATTTTTAAGGTAGGTATATACTCCCAAAATGTCAATTGACTTCCAAGCATGATATCTCTGGTATTTTTTAAGATTTCTCTTTGATTTTTGGAGCACTGATACTTGATATATTTCTTCATGGGATGATCTCAGCATTTTATGATCAAACCTTTGTAAGTACTAGATTAGCTGGCTTGAATATTTAATTAGGTGCGAAAAAATGACAAAAATCGAAACTTGTCTTTATCTTCAATATGTTTCATCTGTATTTAATTTCCTTCCATCAGGACATGAGTTTATTGGTTATAAATAACAGTCCAAAAAATAAAGTCAAAATCTTTAGTGGTTTTTGAGATATACCGTTTAGAAAATACATAACTTTCTGCCTGTCGGTGGCCATATTGGATGCTAATTTGCATAATTTATGCAAATTATTTAACCTAGGAATTATTTGCCATTTACTGATTTATATGGTTCAAAAAAACATTATGAATCATTTAATGTTAGACATAGTTTGGGAGTATATACCTACCTTAACAAAACTCACAGATATCCCATTACAATGCATGACCCCGCCTGGGAAAACCTGCCCAAAGTTGCTGGGTAACTTATTGAGAGCCTGTCATTCTCATTAGCAACAAAATTTGGTTTTATTGCTGTAAATGAAAGATAATAGTGTCAAATATCTGTTGTAGTACATCGCTTTATCAAATTAAATACTTTAACTCACCAAAAAAGTTGTTTTTGTGCAGCAAGTCATTCACCGAATTTGCAGACTGCACCCGAAAAACGGGTTTCCGTGACCCCTCGAATCCGGATGTAGAACTACTTCTACCGCGGAGGTACACAAGCTTAATGGGTGTCATTCAGCTCCTGAACTACTTCTCTTCACTGTAGAAATGTGTTTGAGCTCATGTATCCATCCACCAAACGTGAGCAGCTCAGATGTCTTCAGCTGATGTAAACAGTGTGACTGTAGCCGGGCTCGTCTTTCACTCTTCATTTCTGGTAGATTTGGATTAGTTTGGCTTAACTGTGAATTATTTCTGATTTAATGATGTTTTGTGACACAAATAAGCAGAGTTGAGCTTCAGTATGCTATATTTCAGAAAAGTATAAGATATAATTGGCTGAAATTTTGTGTGAGGATGGATCTCTTCACAAATATGCAGATAACTCTTATTTGGAAGAAAAAAAAAAAAAAGACTTTGGCCGGGTTTTCCCAAGTGAGGTCACACATGCTCAGAAAAGCTCATTATGTTCTGATTTATTGCAATACATCAAGAGAAAGAGGCACAGAAATGATCAGGAGTTAAAAAACATTTACCAGGGAGACGGTTTTAGTCTGCAGGTCCAGCACTTTGATGTGATGGTTGTTGGTGTCTGCTACATACAGCAGCTTGCCCTCCTCAGCCACACACAGGCCTCCGGGCTCGTTCAAGCTGGATTCCATGAAGCCTGGGCCAAACACATCGCTCGCATCCCCCGTGCCTGCCAGCACCCTGCACTGCTTAGTCTTAGGGTCCACTACTTTGATCTGGAACAGAAAGCCATGCTTTGTAATATGCATGAAAAGATAGCTATGTCTGCTCGCTGCATGACAAACATGAACAAATACAGTAAGAAGTAGATGCCACGGAAGGGGAATAAAGCTCCGAAAAGTACAAGTATGTTCTCTTTTAACAGACAGACCTTGTGGTTGTAAGAGTCAGCCACATACAGCAGGCTGCTGCTGGCATCCCAAGCCACTCCTAACGGATGCTGAAGTTTAGCGTCCACACCTTTACCATCTACATCTCCAAAAGCAAAGAGATTCTGCCAAAATAAAGAGAACAAACATGTCCGTTTTAAATCCATCATACATCTTTTGTATTTTCTCTTATAGATATGTGGGTTTATGTATCAAAAATATATTTTAACAGGCCCCGAGTGGCTCCGCAGGCTAAGACGCTCACACTATGACCAGAGGATCGCAAGTTTGGTCATGCTGTTTGTCATAAACAGTCGAGGCCCAAGAGAGCAAAAATTGGCCGTGATCTCTCTATATACCACTTCCACGTTGCAATGTCTGCTGGCTCAGGCGTCTACTGATTGGTCCATTCAGAGCTGGGAATCCTGCGCTTTCCACTGAGCGTGTTGGATCCCCAGTTAGAAAAGAGGTGGTGGGGACATCACACGCATGGGAAGAAGCTTGTGCATGTCTTCACCCTCCTAGAATCAGGGACATTGCAAAAAGTGATGGGGAGAGGCCTAATGGATGGGATGGGCTAATTGGCTACTACTACATTGGGAACGGGATAAAAATGGGCAAAAATGAATTAAAAAAAAAATGTAACATGACATTGTCATCTCCAAATCTGATCTCGTACAGAAGTACAAAAAAAACCTTAATATACACTGCTCAAAAAAATAAAGGGAACACTTAAACAACACAATGTAACTCCAAGTCAACCACACTTCTGTGAAACCAACCTGTCCAGTT
>BRDA01064126.1:0-19240 GCA_036984385.1 Crenuchus spilurus
TAAAATATTAGATGTTGGCACCTCCACATCATTGCATTCAGTTTTTATTCACAATTTGTTTAGTGTCCCAACTTTTTTGGAATTCGGTTTGTAAACTGTCCAGAATCTCAATTATATTTCAATCTTGAGTTTGACTAGATTTCTGTTCTGACAGTATTCTCAATAAAACAAAAAGGCATGGAATGTTGCTTTATGTATAATGAATATCAAATTGATTTAAAGTTTACTTTTTGACCTAAATTATGGACTTCTTCCCAATATATTTTTTGAGATGCACTAGTATGATATGAACTGCTTTGTGTTTTATACGTGTTTATCTTCTAATTATTGTTTTTCTACAGGAGGATCATTAGAGGCAGTTATTTCCCAGGATGAATGTTTACCTGATGACATAGTACGTGAATTTGCCCTGGACTTAATCAGAGGACTGAAGTATATACATGACTCTGGCATAGTGTTCTCAGACCTCACTCCTGCTAAGGTGTCTGTAAATTCTCTTAAAAGCATGCTTTATCCACTGAAAACTGTGTGTCTTTTTATGTATATACAGTCCTGAGATATTACAACCTGTATGAAACTGATATATACCTGTTTGATAAAAAAAAAAAAAACCTTAATAAACTGAACTTGAATTTTCACTGGCATTTACCTGCTATTTTATCCATTCTGAATATTCATGCTTGTGTATAGATTTTACTGGATGGCCCAGGTACTCTGAAGTACTCTAATTTCTGCTTGGCTAAAGCACAAGGGGAGAACCTGGAGGAGTTTTTTGCTCTCATATTGTCGGATGATGGAGGAGACGGCACAACTGCTCAGAAAAATATTAAGAACAGAACACAAGGTCCTCACTTACAATCAACACATTACATATACATGTGAATTATTCTAAATCTGTTGTTACATAAATGCTGAGTGACTTGATAGTGAGTAGGTACATTTACAAAAATATATATTTTTCATGGTCACCTAAATTGAAACTTGAATAACCATTGCACTGCTGATTTTAAAGTGTTAGATCATGTCTATAAAATCCCTCATACCATATAGTTGAACAGGTTGTTCTCACATTCTTTTTATTTGATCTTCAGGCTCTCCATTGTACTGTGCTCCAGAGGTGCTAAGAGGGGAAACGTCCAGTGTCTCCAGTGATCTGTGGGCATTGGGCTGCATTCTCTATGAGATGTTCACAGGTGAGCATTTTTAACCATTTAATGAATACATTTATTAATAAATATTTTTTTTTACATTTTTACAAGAGTAAATTTTTAATATTTGCATAATAGGTTATGAACAAGTTGAAAAGTAAATTTCTTTGTCTGCATATGTTCTAGTCAGATGTACCTTAAATTGTTTTATGTGCAAAATGTAATTAAAAACCAAATACAATAATGTACAAAGATTTTAACTCTATATTTAATTGAAAACAAAGAAAAACTGAGAAACCCAAATATATATGGCCAGTTTAAAGCCAGTTTTGAACATTTTTACCTTTGTGTTGTAACATCTGTTCTTGTAACAAAACTCTGTAAAGATTTGGGAACTGAGGAGATTAATTGTTGTAGTTTTGAAAGTGAAATGTTCTCCCATTCTTTGTTGTTTTTTTCATTTCATTATGTGCTAAATGTTTTCAGTGGGTGACGGGTCTAGACTGCAGGCATGCCAGTTTAGCACTCAGACTCTTTTACTATGCAGCCATGCTGTTGTAATAATTGCAGAATGTATTTTAGACTTGTCTTGTTGAAATATGGAAGGCCTTTCCTAAAAAGATGTATAACAGTATATGTTGCTCCTAAACCTGTATATTTTATTCAACATTAATGGTACCTTCATAAATCTGCAAGTCACTCATGCCATGTGCACTAATACACTACCATATCATCATGGATGCTGGGTTTTGAACAGTGCACTGATAATAAGCCAGATAGTCCCTCTCTTCTTTATGCAGGAGGATGTGGCATTAGTGATTTTCAACAACATTTTCTATTTTTGATTTGTCAGACCACAGGACCCTTGTCAACTTCACCTCTGTCCATCTTAAATGAGCTTGTGAAGCTCTGTCTCATTTTTTTATTTGAGTTTTAATTTGCATTTAAGAGTAAAGTGATAAAACTTGTCACTTTATTTTCAGATGTGTTCCTGAGCCCATTCAGTGATTTCCACTACAGAAGTGTGACAGTATACTGTATGCTTAAAAACTGTGCTGCTTCCATGTCAAGTTGGTTGGTTCCATGTCAAGTGTCCAAGGAAGTCAGTGTATAATAAGTGTCTTACTTGTGTTTCAGTTCATGCATGATTCATGTTCATGCAGGATTTAGTCATAATGTTTATTTCAAGTTCTAGAGGTTTTATTATCAATTCAGATATATACAGTACAATACTTAATTAAATGAAACAACATTCCTCCAGGACCAAGTGCAATGACAACATGTAATAAACATGTAATGGTACAGGGCCTATGCTGTAGTACAAGCACTCTGACTAGACTAAGACACATTACAGGACAGAACAAATGTAATGTTGATTGTACTGATTGTGCATGTACAATAAGGGTTGGGTACATAATACTGAGTGATTGTCTAATGGGATGCAAGATTCCAGCCAACAGTGAGTGCTATGTACAATATGCAAATGTGCAAATATTGCAATGATTGGGACAGTATACATGAAATGTGCAGAGGTATTTAGTCCCTGAGAGTCAGATTGTGTGCATTAAGGAGTCTGACAGCCTGAGGGATTAAACTGTTGGACAGTCTAGCAGTGAGGGTCTTAATGTTGTGGTATCTTCTACCAGAAGGCACCAGTGTGAAGAGACCATGTGATGGATGTGATGGGTCCTCCACATTGCTGAGAGTTTTCTGGGTGCAGTGCTTATTGTAAATGTCTGTAAGAGATGAGAGAGAGACCCTGATGATCTTCTCAGCCGTGCTCACTATAAGCTGCAGAGTCTCACGGTCAGATGCAGTGCAATTCTCAAACCAGACAGTAATGCAGCTGCTGCATATAGATAGATTGAAGACTTCTTTTAGGTTTAAGGTACTTATAATTAATATCATCTATTTGCTGTGGTTAATTTCTGTTATTTTTTTCCTGGATATTCCAAAAGACATTAAATGCAGACATTAGAATGTGTTTGTTTCTGAATTTTTAGCCTCTGTTCCCTGGTCTTAAATCAGTGTTGGCTAATCCTGTGTCTGGAGATCTTACTAAAGGGTTTAGTTTTAGCTGTTGTCCACCACAAATGATCCAGCCCATGGTTTTCTTCAGAAGTGATTGATTACCTTCAGATTGATTGTACATGTATAATATGGGTTGGGTGTGAGACCTGTAGAAGCATAGATCTCCAAGGGAACACTGGTGACCACAGTACTAAAATATCCTCTCTCTCTCTCTTTCTCTCTCTCTCTCTCTCTCTCTCTCTGCAGTTACTCCGCGATCATGCAGACAAAATAACAGTTGTAGGATACAGTGAGGCAATCTAATGACATCCTTTTGCCTTCCCTTTTCTGTAGGAAAACCACCATTCTTCTCTGAGAATTTCACAGTATTGGTTGATCTCATTTTACATGAAGATCCTCCACCTCCAGTGCAAAAAGGTTTACTACCAACTCTCATCATTGTTTAATTAACAGTTTAAAAAGTTTGAATAAAATGTAACAGTATAATGTTTGATCTTCTAGGTCCTACTTGTACACAGCCTAGTTCAGAGTTTAAGAGCCTTTTACATGGTCTACTGCAGAAGGAACCCCTGAAGAGGTACATATGCTATGTGTCTTGCATGTATGTATGTGTGTGTGTGTGCGTGTGTGTGTGTGTGTATATATATACAGTGGTACCTTGAGATTCGAGTTCTGTAATTCGTTCTGTAACGGAGCTCGTATATCAAACAAATTTCTCCCATTTAAAATAACTGAAATAGATTTAATCCGTTCCAGCCCTGTGAAACATTCCCAAACCATCCTAAATTATGAAAAAGATACTTTACCAATGCATAACAAAATATTTCAATTTCAGATTTCAATAAATATTTAATAAATATGAAAATTTGCGTGGTACCGTGTATTACAGATGCATAGATGCATGCTGTACAGTAAAATCTCTCATCTTCCATTTCACTTTGGCATCCGACTGCTGCCAAGAAATTTAGCAACTGGCTGAAGAATGTAATTCCAGTATGGTTTATTCTTTGCAGTTCAGTACAAAACAATTAACTCAAGTAGCAGCAAGTCCCCATATCTATGTTCAGGGCCAGCGCTTGCATGCATGGATCACAGGCTGTGCCTGGGCCTTTCGTCCGCATGAAATAATATAAATAATAAACAGTATTTAACATAATTACTGTATGTATATTATTAAAATGATCTAGATTAAAGAGTTTAAAGCATTTTTACAATCAAATTTGTTACATAATTACTGTTTTATTACAATTATCCAGATTTAAGTGTTTAAAACATTTTACTATCGATTTTTTTATATAATTACTGTATGTATGTTATTAAAATTATGTAAGTTTAAGAGTTTATATTGACAGAACGTGGCAAAAATGGACACAGAAAGTAAACAAACATTGGTGATTGACTAATCATGATACTTTTCTTGACTTTTCTTTTCTTGACAGGTTAAACTGGGAACAGTTGTTACTGCATCCTTTTTGGAGGGGAGCATTTTCTGCAGAGGCCACTTTAGAAGCTGTTGAACATGAAATGGCCTCTGTTAGCTCCAGGTAATTTTCATTGTTGTGATGACGTCATGGAGCTGTCTTTTCTTCTTTCAGTAAAATGGCAGATACACATCTCTTGTCCATAGTACATCTGTAAATCTTTTTTATAATTGCGTCTCCTATACAGACATTGATGTGCATTTGTGCTGTACACATAATTAATAGTTCATTTTAAATGCAATACATATTGATTTGATGCATTTAAAAAAAATCAAAGAACGTTATTGTTTTAACTGGAAAGAAAATCAACCCAGTAATAGACAGATTTTTTTTTACTGTGGCTCTAGGGCCTTGTTTTATACAGAATGTCTCTCAGACTGCTATTGATTCAGTGAATGGACAAACAGGCCTGTACTACACTTTATAAACAGAGTGAGTGTATATCCTGTCCCTTGTTCTACACAATAGGTCTTTGTGAGGCCTGTGGAGGACAGCTGTCTATGTGCAACAGGGCTGCTCAGACTGAATAATGTTGTTCTAATGTTTTATTTGTCTGTTGCAGTTGTTTAGAGAAGCAAACTGAGGTTTCATTCCAACATTTCACCTGCTTTCCTCCATTCCTCATTCTTTGAATGCATTGTAAACTAAATAAAACAGTCCACAGCACATGGAGTTTTACTGTTTTAACATAACTGACCCACCTTTCTGAAGGACTTGATATTAACCTGGTGAGTTGCCTCAGGAGAAGTAGAGCAGGGAAAACAAAAAGAACTGCAGTGCAAGTGGTCTGAAGACTAGATGTACTGAGAAACACTGATGTAGTTTATATACTCTAGGTAAGACCTTTATTTTTTGTAGGTCTGTAAATTTCATACTCCATGATATTACTGAAACATAGGTATAAATCAACAATCACTTCAAAAATGTAAAAGGCAGAAAGAGAAGACACTAAACTTTAAACTGGAACAATATAATAAGGTAAATTATTTAATTATGTTAAGGAGAATGTTCATGTGCTGATGTCAAACATTTTTTTTAGCACTGCCAGCAATAACTATGAGTAGGCAATAACAAAGGCTGTCGTGAGTCACCATGAGGCCTTGCAGGCTAAAAGAGGGAAATTTCCGTGATGGATTATGATGATGCCTCTTGGCTCCCAATTTTGCCATTAAATTGCAATGGCAGTTAATTTCTCCACATGTATGCTGCATAAATGTAATATGCAATTCCCACAGTTTATTGTCTTTGAGACCACAGTTTGCTTTTACTCTTTGTTTTTGTGTGTATTTCAGTATACAGTTGGAGTCAGTGACCTCTCAGGAAGCTGTAGAAGCCCAGACAGCAGTAGCAGCTGCTTCAACTAACCCACAACTCAGCAAGTCGTTTTTATTAGGTAATGTGGCAGACATGATACTGCACACGTACTGCTCAAGCACTGTGATATATGTGCAAGCACTGTGAGTGTACATGCTGGATCAGCATATCAGTGGAAGATTTATTGTCTGTTGCCTCACTGTCGTATGTTGTTATAGTTTAAGCAATATTTTTAGTGAAATTTAAAGTACTGTACCATTGTATCCATGACATAATACCTAAACTAGCTGTGTCCTTATTGTCAATACTTTTTGTACTTTACTGCCTGTATGTGGGTAATGACAGTCAACTATAGTGTATTCCATTTATTGGGTGTTTGAAAGAAATCAATCTCAAAATCAATGCAAATTAAATAAATTGTAATTTTTCTTTCTAGAAATGAGATGACAATATGTGTAAAAATATAGTGATTTTTTTCAATAATGGACAGCAATAGTTGAGTGTATTAGTTAAAAAACAAGATCCAACATATTCTGTGTGTACCTCAGAGTGCCTACTTCATGTCTGTGGTGCGTAACACACCTAATGCAAATGTAATGGTGACTGAAACATTGTGTCCTGTAAGATTTCTCTCCAGTTCAGTGGACACTGTTCTGAGCATGTGCATGAGACCGTGTTTCATATTAGAGCACTGTCTTGCTGTACATGAGGGAATACACGTGTTCATACACTCATGGATTAGCTTGCAGTTGGTTAATACCACAAAAGAGGCCATAGGGCATTGTCATAAAGACACATAGCATGACGGAAGAGAAAGATTATGTAAATGCATGTACCTTTTTCAATGATGTATTATGGGCACAGCCCTCCAAGCAGGCTGCCGTAACTACACTCAATGTTATAACCAATGTTATAATGATTCTGAATTTAGTCTGAGCTGTATAAAAACTGCCTTCTGATAAAGTTGAAAAAGCTTTAATTCTGTATCATTTTCAGCTCTTATGTGTAAATGTTTTTTGCCTCTCATCTAGACAACATGACTGAGTTTAGACCCAAGTCTGTGTCTGACGCAGATGCTAGAGAATCCATTTTTCTCCTCAGGTATGAATGACCATGTGGACCTTATGTTTACGGAGTTTCACGTTTACTAATAGTTATATTGTATATGTATATAATATACACTACTCACAAAAAGTTAAGGATATTTGGCTCTGGGTGAAAATTCAGGAGGAACCTAAAATGTGCTCCAACCTTTAGAGATTAACTTAAACTCTAAATTTTTGAGTGCACATGTCAAACTGTTCAGTGTTACAGTATTTTTTGCATAACTTGCTGTTCTCTAACAAGGAGCTTAACAGCAAAGTTCACAACAGGTGTTTGATCCATGAATCAACTAATAAATGTCCTGGTTCAATTAGAATTGATATTTAAACTGTCCTCCTCATCACGCTGTTCATGTTTTACCATCATGACACCAAGACGACACCTAACAATTGATCAACAGTACCTCGCCATTACGAGGCTTCAAACAGGATGTTCTCAGATAGAAGTGACCACTGTGCTTAGAGTGTCACAGTGTGTCGTCAGCAGGTTGCAATAGAGATATAGGGAGACTGGAAGAGTCACAGAAAGGCATAGAAGTGGATGTCCTTTGGCCACATCCCACACTGATGACCGCTTCATTATGAACAGTGCCCTGCAGAACCAGATGATGAATGCCACACAACTCCAGGCACATTTAAGGGAGGTGAGAGGCACCCAAGTGTCACGGCAAACTATCCAATCTGTTAACCTCAGCATGGTCTGTGTACTAGATGACATGCAATGGTACCTGACCACAGCACCAAACGCAGGTGTCATTGTCTTGCATGGGCCAGGAAGCGTTTACACTGGACAAGGGACCAGTGGGCCTCAGTGCTGTTAACTGATGAAAGCCAAATCACACTGAACAGAAATGATGGCAGCCAACAATGTTGGAGACATGAAGGAGAGCGCTATGCATCATCCACTGTTGTCACCAGACAGGCCTTTGGTGGTGGTGGTGTTGGTGTGTCTAGTCAAAATAGAACTTCCCTACACTTTGTGAATGGTACAGTGACAAGCCCAGACTACTCTAATAACATTAATACAGTCATTGTGCCTCTGCATGAACAACAATGCTCCAGACTAGTGGCTGCACTTTCTCCAGACCTGAATCCAATAGAAAACCTATGAGATCAGCTGAGTCACCTTGTAGAGGCTCGTAACTCTGTACTCCAGAACCTCAATGACCTGAGGACCGCTCTTCAAGAAGAGTGGGATGCCAGGTCTCAGCAGATAGCAAGCCAACTTGTGAACAGCATGAGACGTCGTTGTTGAGCAGCAATTGATGCTCAAGAGCACATGAGAGTTTTTGAGACATTAACATTTTTGTTGGGGTTTACCCACCACTGTTGTTGGCTTTTGTTTAAGTAAATTGTTTGAATGAGGAAATCACCACTTCATCCTTCTATTTAAATGCTCTACTTTCATTATATAATGTCTCTGAATCATGAACATTTTCCATAAATTTCACCCAAAAGCCAAATCAAACTTTTTATGAGTAGGATATTTGATGGAATGTCCTTGTTCATGTTTATATTAGTTTTTAATACATAAATGCTCAATATGTTTGGTGGTTGCATAGTGAGTTCGTTTGATAGGATTACCTAATTAATTGATCTCAATTCCAAAAAAGTTGGTGTACTCTGTGAAATATAAATGAATGGAAATAAAAAAACAATGAAATGATTTGCAAATCTCACACTTGACATAAAAGAGCATTTTAGAGCGACAGAATCTCTCAGAAGCAAAGATGGGCAGAGGTTCACCAATTTGCAAACAACTGTGTGTAAACAATTGTGGAACAATTTCAGAAAAAAAATCCTCAACATAAAATTGTGAAGACTTTGAATATCTCACCTTCTACAGTACATAATATCAGCAGATTCAGAGGGTCGAGAACAACAGTCAATATTGGATACTTGTGATCTTTGAGCCTTCAGTGGATTGAAAACAGACCTGTGTCTCTACTGGAAATCACTGCACTGGCTCAGGAACACTTCCAGAAATCATTGTCTATGAACATAATTCGCTGTGCAATCCAGAAATGCTTAAAGCATCATCATGCAAAGAAGAAGCAATTTGTCAACACTACTCAGAAACCACCATCTTCTTTGGGTCAAAGCTTATTTAACATGGACTGAGTGGTGCCTATGGCATGAGCAGCGTACATATCTGGAAAGCCACTATCAATGCTGAACAGTATATAGAGGTTTTAGAGCAACGTATGCTCCCATCGAGACAATTTCTATTTCAGGGAAAGCCTTTCATATTTCAGCATGACAATGCTAAACCACATACTGCATCCATCATAACAGCATGGCTTTGCAGAAAAAGATGGTGCTAAACTAGCCTGTCTGCAGTCCAGACCTTTCCCCAATAGAAAACATTTGCTGAATCATGAAACAAAAAAATGCAAAGAAGACCCAGGGCTGTTGAGCAGCTAGAATGCTACAACAGACAAAAATGGGACGACATTTCTCTCCCAGAACTCCAGCAATTGGCCTCCTCACTTTCCAGACATTTACAGACTGTTGTTAGAAGAGTAAGGGATGCTACACAGTGGTAGGCATGGCTTTGTCCCTACTTCTTTGAGATGCATTACTGCCATCAATCTCTAAAAAAAAAAAGTTTTCATGAAATGGTAAAATGTCTCACTTTCAACATATATTTATTCTATGGTCTGTTGTGAATAAAATGTGAGTTTATGAGATTTGCAAATCATTGCATTCTGTTTTTATTTACGCTTTACACAATGTCTCAACTTTTAAAGAATTGAGATTGTATTTCTCCTCTTATGTTTTTTTTATTATAGTTCATGTCCAACTCCAAGAACAAGCCGTACTGCTAAAGAGACAGACAACAGGGAGGTCAAGACACAAGTGAGCACTCATACTTCACTCCGTGTAAATAAACTCAGGAAAGAGATTTGCCTCTTTACAATGTTGTCACTTATTCTCTGTGTGTCAATATGTTTATGAAGGTGAAATCTGCTTTTTTCCTGCTGGTGGTACCACACCACCACCTACTGGATTGATCAATTATTTTCACTTGGAATTATTTTCAGGGAGATCCTCGTTTTCAGCGCAGCCTTACAACATAAAGGCATTGAAAATAATGAAATGGAAATTAATCAGGTTAAACTAAAATGAAAGAACTAAATATGTATACTGACAATACAATCAAACAATACTTGGAAAAATCATTACAAGAACAAATTAAGATTTAATTTAAAAGGGGAAAATAAAATAAAACCAAGATAATAAACCTATTAAAGATTTTAGCATAAAAGCATGAATAAAAACAAAACATTTGAACAATCAAGTAAAAAGATAAAGTAATTAATGAAAATAAAAGTAATTCAAATAAATAAACATACATGACAGAAAATCAGGTAAGATAGTATTAAATATTATTAAATTAGTATTCTAATCTAGTATTAAATTAGAAGTCCTAAAAGTAAATACATAGCAATAGTAATGGAATTAAAAAAGAAAAGATAAACGTACAAGCTGTCTGAAGGTGGCAAGAAACTAAAAGTTTAAAATTATAAGTGACACCAGTGAGTTTCTGTGACTCTTGTAGTAAATTCCACTGATTCTGCACTTCAGTAAATACTATATAAACCTGACTGGTGATCCCATCAAGTTTAATAATTGCTGTTATTTATAAAAGTAATAGATGAAATATCAGCTGGCATATAACTGTGTTTCCTGTTGTGATGCTAGTCAGGAATTACTTTAATAAGTTTATTTTTTTAAGGTTTAATAGTATACATCATATCAAACACAACATGCTTACATTGCAAACTGAGATCTCAATTCATTTTTTAGTTTATAAATGGCAATACACAAATATAGTTAAATATAATGGGTACTGTCTGTTTCTAAGGCTGTGACCATAAGGAGATGTAAGCTTAAGACGTAAGTTTATTGACTAAAACACTAACAGAAATACTGTGGACTAAAACGTAAACACTGTAACTGTGGATTAATAAACAAACTTGACTATGAAGACTTCAACACAATGTGGTTGACATATGCACTGAGATACACAGAATGACGAACAAAGCACTGACACACAGGGAGGGCCTGTGTGTGAACCTCAAGGATTAGCAGTTAATTTGAAGTTTAAATTAGAGTCAGGTGTTTTCAATCAATGGGATGACAATCAGGTGCAAGTAGGCACCCTGTTTTATTTAACAGAACAGAGATCTATCAAAGTCTGCTCTTCACAACACATTTGTGGCAGTGTATCATGGCATGGACAAAGGAGATTTCTGAGGACCTCAGAAAAAGAGTTGTTGATGCTCATCAGACTGGAAAAGATTACAAAACCTCTAAATCTCTAAAGAGTTTGGACTCCACCAATCTACAGTCAGACAGATTGTGTACAGATGAAGGAAATTCAAAACCATTGTTACCCTCCTCAGGAGTGGTTGACTAACAAAGATGAAGATTGGCTAATGTTACATACTTTTGCCACTCACAAATATGTCATATTGGAACATTTTCCTCAATAAATAAATGACAAAGTATAATATTTTTGTCTCATTTGTTTAACTGGGTTCTCTTTGTCTACTATAAGGACTTGTGTGAAAATCTGATGGTTTTTTATGCAGAAAAATATAAAATTCTAAAAGGTTCACAAAGTTTCAAGCACCACGGTATATAAAGCTTTCACTATTTATAATGGGTGTTGTGTGTATTTCAGGAAAGCATATCAGAAGATTTTCTGAGTGATGGCTGCACTGACATTAAAGCACTGTTATACACAGACTCAGACCTGACTGTGACTCCCATTATGGACAATCCAAAGGTAAATTTGTGCTCATAGATTTTTGGGAGTAACAGCATATGTTTTTAGTGTTTGACGGTTTTGTCTTTTGCAAGGTTTATATCTTGTTCAGTACCCTTGGTATTGCTTTTCAGGATAGAACATGTTACATTTTGAAGTATCTCAGTCAGTTTAACAGGACAGCTAATTTTGTTTTCAGATTCTGAAAACTGCTCCAATCCGATTTGACTCCAAAACACTGTGTGTGTCAGCATATTCAGGTAAAATGTACCACCATTGTTTATTATGAGCGTATAACATCAGAGCTTAAAGTGTTATTTAAATAACCTGAAATGACTTTATAATTGTAATGCTTGTAACATTAATGATACATACAACCACATATACCTTTCATCTTCCTTTACTAACGTGCTTGTTCTTTCTCTCTCTCACTGTAGCTGAGCGTTTGACATGTCTGAGCTCTGGTGACTGGTCTGCATTCCTGCAGCAGATATGTGCTGTGCTGGAGTCAGTGGACCGGGCTGGATCTGGAGGCAGCACGGCACCACGTGCTAAACTTAACCTGCTCTGTTATCTGTGCTGTGTTAGTGGACACAGAGACCTAGCCACTCGCCTTATTCACTCTCAGCTGGTGAGACTGACTCAACATTTGTGTTTCTAGAGTATCAGGGCAACTGAGGCATATAACGATTTCTATAATGCAATTTCAAAAGAACAGCATTTGAAATGTGTTGGGATTTATTATGATTTCCCATGGTTATTAAACCAGACACAGAACTATTTGCATCCTGCTTGGGTGTGGTAGTCACATGGTAACCCATACAATACCAGTGTTGATAATAAACACAAACAATAGCAGCAATGGAAAAAGTTCTGATTTACCATTTACTTAATGCATTTGGTGCTGTATGAGAATCTGGCACAGTGATTCTGAGCAGTTCAGAATGGTCAAATCATTGGTTTGCATTGCTTTTTGGTCCACTTTTATGTCCCAGTTTGACATGTTTACTGCCATGGCAAGGATAACCAAATGGAGGATGGGTACTTTGAAGCAGGAAAATGGCAAAATGTGATTTTACAACAGATTACCATACTGCCCATTAGTAAAACTTTTAGACGCAGCAGTTTTTATCATTCTTATAATTTGGCATGCTTATGGGTGGTTTTAGATGTTAGGTTTCTAAGGTTTTTATAGTTTTCAAGAATATTCACTTATGGTTGAAACAAGTTTTTTAACATTGACTTATTTCCAAGAATGTGCAGGTCTGTCTTAAGTCATTGTGAAAGCTTAAACTAAATACCATAATTTATCTACTGTCAGAGAACCCCAACTCTGACCCTCTGAGATATGTCTCTTGAAGTGGGTGTGTGTTCACTTGCATGGGAAGTGAAACAAAAGGCTATTAGGTGATTGTTACTGCATTGAAACCTCCTTTCGTCCTGAAAATGAGCTTCCTTTTCCGCTGCTTTCATGGCAAATTCCTCAGTAACCACCCTCTGCACAAGTTTATGTCTTGCTGTTCATTTATTGTGTAGCTGCAGAAAGAAATTTCTTCAAGAGATTATAGAAAGAAAACAGTTAAACTACTTAAAATTAAATCGGTGAAACCATTCTACAAATGACCAGCAGGTGGCCACCAACAACAAGGCATACATTTCACCTGTTTGCATTATTTTACCCATACTGACGGGCAATAACATTTAAATAAAGAAAAACACACTGGCTTTGTTGGCAGATAGGCTAAAATGTAGGCTGCCTCATAATTCACAATTGATGCTGAATTCATGTAATCATGGAATGTGTGGAATTATGGAACAGTATGATTTCAGTTCAGTTCAATACACTTAAAAAATAATTACCCCCAGTGGGCAGATATCAACCAGGCATGAAAGTCATAAAATTAAAAAAGATTAAAAATATAAAGTAATTATTTTACTAACTCAATTAATCTCCCTCTTAGTTCCCACTGTTGATCCAGCAACTGAAGCAGGCCAGTAACTGGGATGTGTGAGTATGAATTAGTAGTACATAATTCCTTATCAGCAACTAATTTTTTCATTATGTAGTGTTACAGTAAGATATTTAGTCATTTCCCTAACCTTGGCCTTGTATGGAAGAAGTGCTCAGCCTGTGCCATGTTGGCCACTCCCTATGCCTATTTTCCACTACTGTCTGTCACCAAGCAACAGCTTTGCATCTTGCATAAGACACACAATGTGTCATTATGCATTAATGAACTGCAGGATGCTCTTGAATGAGTTCCCCAAAAAATTAATCACTGAGCTTCAGGGTAAATAATCACACAAGTAGATAATCAGAATCATATGTGATTTCACCTGTTGATGTGGTTAATGAAGTAGATGGAATGTGTAGCAGGGATATAAGTAGGGGTGTTGCTATCAATTAAAGTAGTAATCGAGTCCTCTTAAGAGTTATTTCGATTATTTAAGAGGCCAGATCCTGCATTTTATTTTACTCCTCAGAACATATGCTCTTTTCTCGTCCTTTTCATGTATGTAGGTTTCTGAAAAAAAACATTAAGTGTCATATATTGATGATCTTGCTGTCCTGTATTCAAAATGGGTCATTTTGCAGCTTATTTTGCATATATGTACTCTGTGGAGTGTTAAGCAAATGGTGTGTTTTGAAACTTTTGCAGTTTAAAAACTCATTTTTTCAAGAGAGAAACATTCTATTTTAAATTTTTAAAAAGGCAATTTTAGGATTTTACAAATGGAATAATAAAAGCAAGCCATGCATAACCTTTACAGCTATACTGAGAAGCCTTTAGCAAGAATGCAAAGGCTGCACGTAAATGAATTCATCAGTTTTATACTGGAGAAAATATTCACTACTCTCATGCATATGTTAATGATATGATAAAATTACTCAAGGTACATTTTTTTGTGACAGCCTTTGTTCTATTTTTGTTCATTTTTTAGCACTTGTGATCAAACCATTAATGCCTTTTTTCCTTGTAAATATATTTCCTGCTTATAGTAAGACCAAAGTGATGAGAGTCATCGGCCTGTTGGCCTCTCATTGCACAGATCTGAGAGAGGATGTTCCTGTCATAGAGGTGAGTATGATTCTGCACATATAACTGTTTTAGTCTCTGTCATCTTCATTCAATGGATTCAGTGGAGTCACAGTGTACAGGTGCATCTGAAAAATAGAGTAAAGCATTTTGGAGTGCAGACATTAAAGGATGTCAATTTACAGCTGACCAAGACACTTGATTTGCTTCATCATGTAGCTGAAATGCAGTAGAATGAGCTTTAGCTAGTCAAAATCATGGTGAAGTCTTTACCCACTGCAGAGATGCAGGTGCTCACATCAGCATATTGGATGAGTAAGTGGCCAGAAGGTGTCACTGTAGCATCAGCACAGCATGTTTTTCTCAACTATTGTACACACAAAAATGGAAAAACCAAAATTATTTCTTATAGCTATATAGATTCCAGAGCACATGAAGTACAATACTGGTAAATGTTAATTTGCCACGATACTCACTACCCAAAAGTTCATTAAGAACACACATCCTACTCAGACGTGTGTATGAAAGCATTAACATATTCTCAAAGGTCTACACATGATGTCAAAACAAATGCTTGCCTTCGTGATCGTGAGTTTACATGTGTTTACCATGAGTTCCTCTACTGGTATATCTGTTTTTCTGTTCTCCTCCAGTAATAAAAAAAAAAAACCCAAAATAAAGCAGCGCCTCCAGAAGCTTGAAGGAGACCGCGCCACAATGGCCGGCAGCCGCATTCTACCAAAGCTTAGTGTTTGAGAACGAGCAGTAGACTCATGCACGCGCATTACCTCTCCCCTCACTCTTCCCAATGCTCACAACATTCTATTCCAGCCACCCGCCATTTTAGGCACAGCGGGCTGGTGCTGAGAAAAGCTGAGGATCTCGAGCCTGTGTATGGCTCTCTACAGGGATCCTGCATCTCAACGGCCGCTCCTGTCATGGCGATTTTTGTCTCGGGGTTTTTCTTTGTTAGCAGTGAGAAAGGCAGTACTGCTTTCGTACGGTTTGTCACCATTCACCAGGTCGCCGGGCACAAGCTGCTCTGACAATTTTGGAGACTGTTTACGTTTTGTCAGCGGGTTTATGGCTGATAAATGTCTAGTAATAACATGGTTGTGATGCCCTGCTGTAATGTAAGCGGGGAACTGCCTTTAACCATTAAAGATCTGAGTCAGCTGACTTCCACCCATTGGTCAGAAAGCAACAGCTGAGGGAAACTTTGGGTTAATTTGTTGTCATGACAGCGATGAAAGCCTCTATAAATAGATGTCACACAGGCTTGACTTCAGGAGAGTGTGAATTATGTGTAGAGCAAAGTTTCACCAGCCTCTGTTTCTCTATCCATCCATTCTCTCTCTTTCTCTCTCTCTCTCTCTCTCTCTCTCTCTCTCTCTCTCTCGCTCCCTCTCTCTCTCTCTCTCTCTCTCTCTCTCTGTTATAGGCTTATAATTCTCTTTGAGACCTCCACACTATGTTCTCCATGAATACTTGAGCACAAGTCTAATGAACTAGTAAATTAATCATTGTTCCCGGCACAGACCATCCCTAATGCCACTACCCTAAATTCACATCTCTCTAAGGCACCTGATAATACTGCCCTTAACCCATCTCCTTCAGCTTCAGCCATAGTTAGAAGACAGATGCTTTTAAAAAGGCTGTTGGTGTTTTTCTTGGTGCTCACTTATTTTGAAAGTTCTTTCTCCTTATAAGCTTCATATCAGAATCGAATCTAAGTCTAGAATTTGTTAGCGCGTGGAGGCTCTGCAGTCACTGCTGCCTGAGGGAGTGAATATTTCATCATTAAGCTCTCTGCTATTGACGAGCAGTCAGAAAGTATCAAGGTTATGACGCTTCTTCTGCAGTCTGTAGTTCAGCTGAGGGTTACAGAGGCATTGCCTCGCTTTGTAAACAGCACAGATAAACTGTACTTTGCCTAAATATGTCCCTGTTACTGTGGCCTTCAATCCTAGACTAGTCAATTGTGAATGATTGTTTTTACTTAACAGCCCAGCTCATCTCCTGTAAGTAGTTGGTGTGAAAAGTTTGTGCTTATCTCACATCTTAGGTTCAGTACTGTTCATGAACGACGCATCTTGAAATGTATTAATTAAAATGCATGGCCTTATAAAGTAACACCCACACACATATTTGAATATCCATCTGATCGCCACAAACGGACTGCAAGTATGTCCTTAAATACTGCTACTGCTACAGCCTCGGGAGAAGATTAGTGTGTCTCTCATAATTAGAAAGCCATAATTATATATATGTAAAAGATTTTTAAGTAAAACTTGATAGTCTCATAGAGGAGATCTTCCCTGAAGATACATTACTGTTCAAAAGTTTGGATTCAATAATATAAACAAAATACACTCTCTGGAAAAAAGTACAAGACTGTTATTGTTGTAAGTTCCTTTCCTGTGATTTGAATGTAATCCTCAAGGGTACATCTTCAGTACCTTTACCCCGCAAACACAGTTGTACCAGATTCTTCATTAACTCTACTCACCCTGTCAAATCTCCAGACTTTTACCTTTTTTATTGTTTTAAAGAGTAAAGTTATGAAATATGTATAAATATGTTCTGCTGTAAAATGTAAAGTAAAAGGCTGTGTTGTATGGTTACATTTACATTGTTTAGACCATAGGGGGCAAAAATATACCTGTGCTATATTTTATTCATGAGTATAAGGCTAATATTTTACAGGTTCCACTTTGCAGAAAGTTGTAAACATTACAGAACTTTTGATGATGAACGGAGCCATAAATGATTCCAATAACAATTGTGGAAGCTGTATATCTTTGAGAATTAACTTACAATAACAATAAAATTGATTTCCAGAATTCATTCCATATTTAGATTGTGAGAACAGTTATTTGTTGTTCTATAAATGTTATTTTTAACATTTAAATCTACAATGTATAACTTATTATTGAACAGTAATTGTTAATATGACAGTAACATGACCTGACAATAAGCATGTGCCAGGCTAGATGTTTCAAGATTGGATAAGATTAATTCCCTTTTATTCTCTGACATCCATTTCAAGTTTTTTTTTTTTTTTTAAGATATTGACCCAGTATGAGATTTTTTTATTTAGTTAGGTAGTCTGTTTCTGAGCACTAGTATCCAGATACTCCTCACTACGTTAGTCGGGGTAAATCCTCATCATGCAGGTGTGACGGAATCAACGCTCGAGAACTGATCCTGGATCAGCCTCTCTACTCCCATCCATGATCTCCAGCACTATCTTCTGCAGCCCAGAGCTCATCCTAAGCAGCCGTATGAACCAGTTTTCCTCCCACAGCTGTGGAACAGAGAGAGCCCTGCAGTGCTGCTTAATGCTGCCCAGGCTTCTGCAGCCTGCAGCCGTTATGCTCTTTACACCAGTGCTAGAGGCTGTGTGCGCGCGCGTGTGTGTGTGTTGATGATGATAATAATGTGTTAAAGGGGAGGTGTGTGGGTACTGGGAAGAATAAGACAGCTTAGCCTTGTTTGTTTTCCCTCTGTAACGGGGAATCATCAGCGTGCGCCTCTCTCTGCCAAGGCGCATCAAACACAGTCACCAACATCTGTTCCCTGCAAAGTCATCATTTATGGGACTTTACCAGCACGACACTACAGAGGCCCTATTTGCATAGCACCCTGCTGTGAGAGCTGCTGCAGTGAGAGAAAGAGAGCACATCCACCAGCAGCCCACATCCAACTACTGAGACAGATAGAGGGAGGAATAAATGCTAATGCCAAGGGGGGCTGGAGGGAGTGTTTAACATCTGTTATTAGCAGCAATATTTTTAATGCGGTATGTATTTTTTTTTTTGGGGGGGGGGAGTTTAAGGAAAATTTCACTCCTGCATAAATGTCAATAAGGTTGGAAACATAGTTTGTGGTTTAATCTGTACTTTTCTTGCTTTACCAATTTGCTGCTCTTTACCTTTTGCTCCTCAGGCAGTGGTCATGTTTACTGAGCTGATTCGGGAGAATTTCAGAAACAGCAAGCTGAAGCAGTGCCTTCTGCCACCACTAGGGGAGCTACTCTACCTCATTGCTTTCCAGGTAAAAGTCTGCCATAATGGCTTTAGAGTCACTTGGTCCTTTTGCACAGACACATGTCGAATCAAGATTCCTAATGTTTGCTAAATGGACATCTTTGAAATTGTGTTGCTGGTTAATCATTGTCACTAAAGTCTACGCTAATGTTCCTGCAGTCATTTACAGTTTGCTGCTCCTTTATTCATAGTTTTGAAAAGTAATCTCTTCTGAAGATGGTTTTCTGCAGAGATACAGATGGACCATAATAGAGTTTAGGGGATGTGTGTTGTTAACGATACACTTGCAAAGACTGTGATAC
>BRDA01064127.1:0-15333 GCA_036984385.1 Crenuchus spilurus
TTAGTGTCCCAACTTTTTTGGAATCCGGTTTGTATATAGTGTTATAAACCTTGTACTTTCCAAAGGGTAGCATTACAGGAAAAGTCAATGTAAAAAAAATTTTTACATTTTATAGCATTTCTATTGGTCCATTGATTATGAAAGTTTCACACAATGGAAGTCTAGCTGACATTTTCAAATGATACAAAAAAGTAAAATACAGTATGTCAAAAATTGAGATATACGATTTTCTTCCAGCATCAGTGAGATACACAATATCAATAATGGAAAACCAATGTTGTCTCTTAATAACAGATTCACTGAAACATAATGCACTCATAGTAGCACAAAAAGAGACTCTACAACCTTCAGCACAGTCATATACTGTACCTTCTATATGTCTAAGGTTTTCTGTCTCTCAGTAAATTATCTAAGATTGAGTTCCCTCCCATACATGTCAGGATCTTTGCAACATGTGATTGATTGTTGATTTATGCATTTATGTATATATTAATAAATTAATGAATTAAACCTTGAACAGTGCATTTTTAGTTACATACAGCCCGCTGACATGAATGGCCATTATCTCATAATATTTGCTACACAGAACTTAAAATGAGGTGTTTTAAGCAAAAACACAATACTATTTATAAATGAAGAATTTTTAATTGCAAGTACAGTTTCATACAATTTGAGTTACGATAAACAGGTGGAAAAAAGAACGTAGGTCTGAGATGTATTACCAAATCAAATCATTCCCAGCAATAAAATGACTATAATTAAAATTCCCAAATGAAAAGCAGAGAGATTTTGAGCCTTGCCTCACAGAGCATCCCTACATACATGCATCACGGTGGCATGGGCGGCACGGTGGCTTAGTGGTTAGCACGTTCGCCTCTCAGCGCTGAGGTCTTGGGTTCGAGTCCACATCTGAGTGGAGTTTCCATGTTCTCCCTGTGTTTGCGTGGGTTTCCTCCGGGGACTCCGGTTTCCTTCCACAGTCCAAAAACATGGAGATCAGGTGAATTGGATACTCTAAAATTACCCTGGTGTGTATGTATGTATACCCAGATATGGTTGCCACTCTGTCCTGAGTGATCCCCCTAGTGCTTGATGCAGTCCTCCAGGTGGACGGTCATTTCTGGTTGAGAGTACGCTGTGCGCGACTGAGTGTGTGTATATGAAGTGTGTTGATTGTAAAGTGACCTTGGGTGTCTAGAAAGGCGCTATATAAGTATAATGTGTATGTATCATCCCATACAGTCTCAGCAGTGGTGTCTACTGTTAAAGACCATAGTGCCTGAGCACTGCCAACAAATCTGACATTAAACCAACCCCATTCACTTAAAGCAACCTTCTTAACATCCTCTCTGACACCATGCAGGTGAGAGAAGGGTTCACTCAGCATGTCCACCATCACCTCCCGAAGCTTTCACACATCAGGACGCATGTCCTTGACTGGACATGGAAACCTACACCTGACTGCTCTACTTTCTAAAACATTCACGCCGCTTGTCCTCCAGCAATTACCAGCTCCCTTTGGTTACCTTATTTCTTGCTAATTATGGATATCACTCAGTCTACAGGTGTGACTGATGCCCTCCTTCTAATAATAATGTCCACAAGAGCCAGGAGCACATGGTTGCACTGTGGACACATTCTCATGGATGAGATTTAAGAATTTCCCTGTGCTCAGGCCAAAAGGAGAAATAATCATGATATTAAAGGAACTGTTTAATGCCCCTTTATCCCGAATGTAGTCAGTCATCCAAGGCATGTCTGAAATCAGCTCCTTTAGTTTTATGGTGGATCTATGAGATTAATTTAGCTAAAAAGTCATAAAACACTTATGCTGTCTTCAAGTTGTCCTCGGGAGTTCCTTCTTATGAGTTCTGAGCTCATAATTACAACATTATGTGCGTTCAAGTAGTTTTGATTAGAGGAAAAGGACGGCATGAGTAAAATCCTTTTGTTTTAATTAGAGATGGACCGATCAGTGCTTGTGTGGCCGATGCTGATCACCGATCATCTTTCAGTACAATTGGCCAATTTCTGATACTGATCAAGGGAGGGGCTGGATGCTACATAAACATTCTGAGGCGATGCATCATTGCACAGGTCTTTATTTATTTTCAGTGTCTTGTCGCTCTCAAGATGAAATATGCTTTGCTTTTTAGAATCAACCATATTTAAAATGTTAAACTTAATTAGTTGGCTAGTGGTGTTTAGCAGCTCTCCTCTGTTATTGCTTCATTACTTATTGTACTGGGCTGAGTGATTATTCAATTAGGGGGACTTTAAAAGTCTTTTTTCTGCTTTGTTAGTTTTATATATATATATATATATATATGTTTATTTTATTTATTTATTTTATTTTATTTTTTTCAACAATGGCAGTGAAATGCAGTGTCCTGTGACCATGTGCAGTGCTGCCGTAATTCACAAAGTATCATATGATCTGATCATCTCTCAGGATTGGCTAAATTATTGTTGATCACTGATCTCATAATTGGGTTGAAAATTGGCTGATATTGATACATAGCTGATTGACCCTTCCATCTCTAGATTTAATATTTGTGCACAAAATCATTATTGGTGCCTGTGGCAACACTTTCTGGATTCTTCTGATTAACTTTATTGCCTTTCTCCTTCAACAAATGTACAGGTTGTGCAAAAAATGTTGAACTGTGCAGTTAATGTACAAAATGAGTGATTTTAATGAGTGTAAAACTGCGTATACTACTTAAAAGTAGTATTTACTGTACAAATGCTGACAAAATATTTAGTTTTTCGAATACATATACTTCATAAGCTGTTGACTCATTCAGGACAAAGTTTGAAAGCCGACAAAAGCACAGATGCATTCAAATTCTTAACAACAAGCTGGGTAACGGACCCTAAAATATGGCATCTGAAACCAAAGAAAATATTCCTTGTCAAAGCTAAGTCACATGACTAAACACTGATTTATAACATTATCATATCGTTTATTTTGAGCTTTAGACTTCTAGAGAACAGTTGGTTGTAAATTGACAACTCTAAATGTATTGTAGCACAGATCTAATAATACTACAGTCTGCTGAAGCATTTTATTAATCAGTTTGAGTAGTGAAAGCAAATAAATTCACACAGAATACTAGGTAGTAGCTATCCAACTAGATTGCATTATTAGTTTAGTGGATCTATTATAAGGCTTTGCCTTTTGAGTATGTTTTTGAGTTGTCATGTACTTCTTTATATCACAAAGTAAAAATCAGTCTTACAATACAGGCAATATGCCAGTGTATCATTCCCAATACACGGTTTCAACCAGCCCTGAATTCAGCAGGGAGGCTGCGTGAAGCTACTATGAGACTAACCGCCTGTCAGTGCTTTGGGATGGGAGAAGGGCTCACGATAGCACCCGGTGCTTGCTGGAGACAATAACTTACGAACAATTGGTGCTTTCCCGTGGAATCTCCAGAAGTCTTCAATAACACCGGGAAAAGTCACTAGATTTGTTGCTAGTTGCCTTTTTAGAAAAAAATTGCTAAATTGGAAACTGTGGAATCAGACAGTAGGTGCCCACTATGGCTGCAACTTCAATTGTGACGTCAGCTGTAACCCATGTTACAATTCTGTACTCTCATGTCATAACTATGGTATTTCTGACACAACTTGAAGCCAACATTATACACCAACTAATTAGCATTGTGCAAATGGAACACCTGGACTGTCACTGGGTAGTGCTTTTTCCACCACATCAGTAGTACCTTCAAAGTACGTTTTCAATAACTGTAGTTACAAAACATATTTGTACCAGATTATTTATTTCTTTATTTACAGCTGCACTGTCTAAATTAATCTTATCTGATTTATTTATTTATTTATTTACAGCTGCACTCTCACCATACCCTGTCTCAACTCTGAGCTTTTTTATTTGATTTGATTTGATTTGATTTGATTTGATTTGATTTATCTCATAAGGTACATAATTAGACATTAAGGACCATGTTATAGCATTAAGGGTACATTTACGCTGTTTGCTTGCTTGTACAATGTAAACCATGATACATGTCTTGCTCAACTCATAAATAATAATTATCTGATAATAACACCATTTATTCCAAAAAATGGCACATTAATTATTTCCAAGTTGCACAGAGAGTTCAATTAGCATCTAATTCATTTGTGTCCTCAAATCATATCACCCAATTTGTGTTTCCATGCACATTAATGCTGGACATCCAAAAGGGTCAGAGATTATTGCTGAGGAAGGGCTGATGATTCTGTGTAACCTACGTTTATTTTGTTCTTGTACGTCATTCCTTCCTCCCATCCGTGCTCAGATGAATCATGAAACTGCATGCTCAGAGGTGATTGGGCTTTTGCAGTGCATGATTAGTTTGATAGTCTGACCTGCCTTAGACACGACCTGAAAAAAGGTCACGCCTGGATGACGTAGCACAGTAATGACTTAGCCCTCAAGAAATGATTTCAGTGTATTAACAGATCACTGTAATTCCTACCTGGTAATGTTTTGCTCATTCATGGTCCACACACTGGCCATGATTTAGTAAAATTGACCACATTTATTGTATTCATAAGCCTTTTAAAATGGCCGTGTATGAATTGGTATAATATTATTATATAATGTCATTTGTGGTAATTCAGTATTTAAGAGGTGTTCTGGTCAGAGAAGAAAATGCTGGTCTTTTTGAGTTGTAATGTTAAAACAACTCTGCCCCCTGGTGCTGTGCTGAAAGCATGGAGTTTAAAGCAGCAGCACTGCCTTCTCACTTTCCCAATTTGATTATCCAAATATCACATTATTTCATAACACTTGTAAACAGTCCTGTGTTGTTTGGCTGCACCCTGAAAGCTGTCGGCCTTTATTTTTGTGTTCTGCCTCATCTTCATTTTCTCTTATTGAATTACCTGCTTGTCTACTCACAGATAAAAAGGCTTGGATGCTTTTGTTCTACCTCTGACAGAAGGACCCCATTACCATGGAAACATGTTTGTGTGTGGTCAGCAGCCTCCTTGAGTGCGGCAGTGTTGAGTGCACTAAGTCTATGAAACCCTGATGGAGGATGCTCAGAGAATGGGTGATGCTTGTCTGTCTGTGTTCTTGAAAGCAGTTATTCATACACCAGCCCTCAAGCCAATAGAGTTTTATGCTGAAATTTCTCAGCGGACGTGCATTAATAAGGAGATATTACCATATGTATTGTCAATTGAGTGTCTTTTGGAGTGAACACGTAATTCGTAATTCTGCATGGTGTGGGCAGCCTCCTACTTCATGCAAATGGTGAGCATGGACCTTGTCATGTTGAGTCACACTGATACTGTCTTGTCCTAACAAACAAACACAGGATTGGACGTGTTCAAAACGATTTTCCAAAAAGGATATATTGTCATAGATTTGGGCAAATCATTCTCTTGCCTTGTTGAATTGGGTTTGTTTATTATCTGTGTTTTTTCACTCTGGGTGCAATACAATTGCCTCAGTGCATGTGAGTTCTTAGGGATTGATTTTCTAAAAACCTTGATGTTTGAATGACTTTTCTCCTCTTGTTTTCTCCTCCAGGCACAGTGGAGGATGGAGACCACCTAGAGCAAGTAAATGGATGAAAGCCTCCTCCAAAGCATCCAGTCTTTTGGAATTCAAGAAGTGTTTAATTCAAGCTTGTGAGCTGGGAGATGAAATAGGTAGGCCTAAAATGATCTGCTCGTTCAAAACGGTAAATATTCAGTCTAAAATTTTGTTAGGGAATGTGCAACAAAATTGCTAACGTCTTAGAGGAAGTAACCCCTGAATGCTGTGTAAATTTCACCCCAAACCAATTGGGCAATAGTTATGATTTTAACCATTCTCACACTGCAGTGACATTGAGTGCACATTTATATGCGCTTCATATAGCTGCAGGAAATCAGATTTTGTCAGTAACACGTTTACATGAAATTGAGTGATCAGATAATGGGAAACTCCAGGTCTACACGAGTCAGGCAGTAATTAGAGTTCAGCTTTATATCCAGCCAATAAACTCACAGAATAAGATGTGATGTAAACATCATGTAAAACCCCAACTTTACCTTAAAATATGAACATTCATCATCAGAGTCACTCCAGAAATGTTTTCTCATGGGTGCTGTATTACACACCACTTTGCTCATTTCTGGTACTGTGGTCTCACATATGCACAGTAGGTTAGGTGAGGGTATACATGCACTGTGAAACCTGATTACTGAGCTAAAATTCATCTCTTTATCAGATTTCTTAATGATTTCTAGACCTTACTCCCATCTAAGAAATCAGAGTATGCTGTGTACATGAACACTTGAATAATCAGATAACTGTAGAAATCCCATTTTGCTCAAATTATTAAGTGCATGTATACATACTCAGTGACGTGAATGTCATAGGAATATTTGTATTTGGATTGTGTGCTGATATACTGATAGGAATATAATGTACCGGTAGTCAAGATAGTACTTTGGCAGCATATAGTATTATAGCAGCAGGCATGTTAGGAATGTGCAAAAGAAGCAAATGTGCATAATGACAGTATTTGTGCAGATTTAAAAAATAGTAGTAGACATACACTGCAAAAACAGCAGTACTTGAAATAAGCCAAAAATTCCTTGAGAAAAACTAAATCTGCCAATGGGGTAAGCAAAAGTTGCTTGGCTAGAATTCTTATATCTAGCAAATGAATGTAACTCATATGTGTTTTTAAATTAAACTGAAATTGTCAAGAATTAAAGAAAATTGTGCTTCTTTCAAGAAAAAATGGCTTTTCCTAAGAAATATTTTTTTAAATGACTGTAAAACTCTTGATTTAAAGTAAATAAATCTTAAATTGAGAATTTAAGTGGCCTTATTCTTTAAATAAGAAAAATAATCTTATTCTTATTCTGAAATTTCAACCAAACCATAGTCATACCCTATAACTGGTAAATAAAGCTCAAGATGAGCTGAAATATATTATTAAGAAAAAGTTAGACATATGTTCTTAGAATGACCTTAATTTTCTTGTGCAAAACGTACTTGTTAAATATATATATTTTTTCTTTTTAGACAAAAAAAAAGAAAAAATGTCCATAAATAAGTTTTTTTTTTTTTACTTTCTTAAAAATCTTTTTTTGCAGTGATATGGTCATATCAGAATATTGTGACCACCCAGGGTTTGGAATGATTAACTCAGCCCAGGGCATCACAAATGCCACATAATCGGTTTTGTTGCATGTATAAATAAGCAAGCCCATCAGTTAGTGTGTCATGGACAAATTGATGTGATTTGACTGATGTCCAAAATGGCAACAGGGTACTGGGTGAAGGGTGGTAGTATCTCAGCCATTGGCTATTAATGGCAGATGGGAATGACAACTCTGCTGAGTGATCCAAAAGAGTAATCAACATGCCAAAGTGGACCAGTTAACCTCTGTAATAAACACAGAAACAACAATGGAAGTGTCAGGGATTAACACAAAACATTCCAAGCCAAGTGTGGTTATTCCCAGTAGTTTGTGATCCATCCATCCATTATCCCACTTGCTTAATCCTTATCAGGGTCACAGTTAGTCCCCTACCCCCTCACCGGGCTCAGGCATGGCATCACACTATCACCCATCCATTGCTGGCTGCATACACTTACATACACTCCCACAGACACTAACAATTT
This sequence comes from Crenuchus spilurus, assembly GCA_036984385.1. Taxonomy (NCBI): domain Eukaryota; kingdom Metazoa; phylum Chordata; class Actinopteri; order Characiformes; family Crenuchidae; genus Crenuchus; species Crenuchus spilurus. The sequence continues at coordinate 7,644 of BRDA01064127.1, forward strand.
AGAGTACCCAATCCACCTGACCTCCATGTTTTTTTGGGCCGTGGGAGGAAACCAGAGACCCTGGAGGAAACCCACACAGACATGAGGAGAACATGGAACCTCCACCCAGATGGGGACTTGAACCCATGACCTCAGCGCTGAGACGCGAGTGTGCTAACCACCTAGCCACTGTGTCGGCTGGTAGGTAGTCATAATATTCTAATATGACTGTGTATATTTGTTTAAAAAGTATTAAAAGTGGTCCAGCAGAGAAAAGTGAGGCTGACCTAAACACTCAAGGCTAATCAAGGTCATCATTATTTCCCTTGGTTTGAATGAGGCTTGTATGAGTAACAACAGTGTGGTTGAGAACATTCCCTTACAATGAAATGCTTGTTTATGGTTAAATCTAGACAGACCGTGAGTAGATGTAGGTTTTGAGTGGGCCTTTAAAACCTTCCATGGAACCTTAGCGTGTTGACTATGGCAGGTCTTTACTCATTTCCCTGTATTTCAACTTCTGCCTGCTTTGATCCCAGAGCACACATGCTGTCTCTTGCCAGTAGCTCTTATCATGCAAGTACAGCATCCGTCTGACCAGCACACAATCCAAATACAATTCATCACAGCATACGGCTAAATTCCTGCATGTCTCTGTGAGTTACAAAGTCAGCGAGAGGGTAGGTGAGAAAGAAAGAGTGAGAGAGGGAGTTGAAGAATATGAAGTGTGTGTGTGATAATGAGAGACATTCCCTTTTTTGGTGGCATTCGTTTAATACAAGGAACTGCTGATAAGTCATTGGACCTGTCTAAGTATTGCTAAGCTCAAGGCATAAACAACATGACCAAAATCTCTTGGTGCCCTTTATACATCCATCTCCACAGCTGCCGAGAAGCACAGACCCACCTAACAGCCTTCAGTGGGAATAATTTACAGGACATCCTTCAGCAGGCTTAAGAAGGAGCATCCCATCATGGAAAACAAGAGAGTCACACCATCCTTCTTGTAAAACTGTCATTTCACCATTTGATCAGTTTCCTTACATAATATTATGTAAGATATCTATTCTCATTATTTTAAATAAATACATAAAAATTGTTTTTCTGACCAAATCATAGTCAAGGAAAATGTTAACTTTAATTTCTGAATGTAAACAGTAGGAAGTGATGTAAGCATGTTTGTCCTCAGTGGAGTATTTGGGTCAAGAGGTAGTTCATATTCAGGCAGCTGAAGAGGACTTTACAGCAGTGTCTGCTGTGTTTCCTTGTAAAACAGATATCATTAGTAATAAGCACTGAAAAGTCTGGAGTCAATAAAAGACGATTTGGTACTTTAGAATCTCAGAGATTGTAGTACAGTATTTTTATTATAGTAGTTATATTTAATAATGCCATGTTATTATAATAATGCTAGACTTTTATCAGCCTGTCTAGAGAGTTAGCAGGTATGAAAAATGTACCTTTTTGTTTTATTTCATCTACAATCATTCAGTTTTGATAAGTTAAGATATGCTTAGACGTGTTTAAAATGCCAACCTATGTAATGTCCCTTTGGGGAATTAATGATCAATATCATATTGATCATTTTAATTAATTGATTTAATTTAAATGTATGATTGTTTGAATTGCATTACATTATCTTTATATTTTAACAGACACATTTAATAAGTTGAATGAAGGGGCATACAGATGTATACAATTGTCTCTTGCTAATCAAATATTTTAATTAAACTAAAATGAAATGAACATCAGACTAAGTAAAGTGAATATAAAAAATGAAAATCTGTTTTCCCTTGAATTCACATTACATTTTATTCATCAGTGGTGACTGTAAGCAGTAGAGCAGCCAGTAGAAGGTGCTGTGGGGTCTAGAAATCGGAACATTTCTAATAGTAGTGACACAAACTACATATATTTCAGTGGCTATGCCAGCTAAAATCAGGACATAAAATATCAGTGTGACCCTCCTGCCGTGGCTGCTGCATCCCTGACCCTGTCTCTGTCTGATCACTTGCCATGTTCTTGTGTTTATGTCTCTCCACTGTCAAGTCACCATTTGCTGTTTTTTTCAAATTTTTGTCCACATCATGTTTCCACCCCTGGTCACGTCATGTCATGTCTCAATGCTTACACCTATCTCATTTCTGTTCACAGCCCTTTTTGTCCATCACATGTCTGATTATGTTTGCTTTAAAAAGTCTTCCCAGTGTTTCAGTCATTGTCTGTCATTGTATTGTCACCCTAGCATATGTCGTATATATATATATATATATATATATATATATATATATATATATATATATATATAATGAGCATTTTGGGCCACATTTTTTGGCCATCACTTCTGATAACTATAAATATATTTTTTTCATTAATCAAAAAATAATATAATCTATGATAAATTGTGTGCATAATGGCATTACATTTTGATATTTATAAAGAAAAACCATGTGAAAGGTAATAATGGAGAAAAGTAAACAAAGACTGTTTTATTACCATAGACTTATGTATTATTGATGGCAAATAAGGTAACTGAAATGTGACTAATAAGACTATTGGAAATAAAAATAAATGATTGTGATCAGTGCTAGATATGTTATTCACCTCCCCCCACACACACACAAAACACCCTCCTTACCTACACCCTCTCAGATGAAACTAACTATCCACCCTCATTTTTTTCTTCCCAACTAACTAATTAGACCAATAGTGCCAGGTGTGCTCTGGCTTGCTTTGAAGGAAAGCCTGCATACACACCACCTTTTTAAAGATAAAATTGAACATGTTACTAAGTCTATAGACTCACAAACATTTAGAACAAAATCTAAAACATCTCTTGATGTACAACATAATGTCTGGCCATGTGAGATTAAATGTATGCAAAGAAAAGTTAATGGTTTAATTAATGATTAATGGTTCTTAGTGATTAATTAGTGATTAATGGTATAGAACTTTTTACAGCCCATGTTATGTGAAGGTTCTTTTAACGACATTTTAAAGAATCGTTCATTGAAGGGTTTTTTTTAGGAAAGCAAAAGAAATTCACCCAAAATGACATTGAAGGTGGAGCTACAAGCTAGAGTTTCCTAAAAAACCAGCTGGTGAGTGTAAACCAAAAACTGAAATATCTGTCAAGGCTTTCCGCAGCCACAGGAGACTTCTGGTTTCCTTTAATTCCAACAACACTGTCATGCAGATTTTCTCCCCAAAATATGAATATTGTAACATGTTACTCTATTGCAGCAGAAAATCAAGCTGTTGCAGCATCACAACATAAAATCAACAAGCAGTTCCCATCTTGCAAAACAATGTGGCATTGCTGTTTGATCTCAGCGCCGTCCTGACATTGCAATGAGACACATTTGCTTGAAGTTGAAAGAGACACATTTTTGGATGAGTTCGAGAACTTGCAGCATAATTATCTCCTTGGTTGTCTCTGTTTCTGACTGAAGAGAAACAGACGTCACCCAGACCTGCAGATGATGAGCTGAGTGTCAACTCATAATGCAGTCGCAACCAGTTACCAGGCAGAGAGGAAAAAAAATCAGAAATAAAATATCGGTTAATATTGCTTTCGGTGTATTGCATTTGCATAGTCTTTTAAGTTGGTGCAGAGCTTCTCAGGGTGGGCTGATAAAATGAACAGGGCCTGGTTTATTGACTCCGTCCTTGACATGGATTAAAGAGAAAGCGAGGCATGTTACGGCCTTGTTTGTTGTCTCTCACGAGGTTTGGCATATCCACGTGGTTTAGCTGATGGTGAGTTGACAAGTGTGATTTATCATAAGGAGGCAGAAAGGAAGGCTGTTGACAAGGCTGCTTTAATAATGATCCATGCCACTCCTGTCCCCTGACAGCCTTCATTAGCCCAAACTAAAGAATGCACACAGGAGCCCTCAGGGACTCCATCTATCACATCCTCACTATGGAGGAGCAGAAATGGAGTTGGGGGATGCGGATGATGATGATGTCACTTCCAGTCAGGCTAATTACACAAGTTTTCCCATCGGTGTCTCCATCCAACATTGATCATAGCACTCGCTGTTCAGGATGCAGGCATCTAAAAGGGTGTGATTTCTTAAGAGAAGGTGCGTGTTCTTGGCTGTCAGGAAGCTGAATAAGGCAGCATTCGATAATGAGTCTCTCAGATGATGTACAACACATTAACCGCCTAAAGGCCAACACCGTTTGTCAGTTTCTGCAATTTCCTAGGTAAGGAAAGAAAACGGATAGCATTTTCACTAAAGAGACTTCATCTCTCTCTCTCTCTCTCTCTCTATGTGACGTCTCTAAGGCCCTGTTCATAACTTTAATTAAAATGCATCCTGACTGATCCAGTCATAAGTAGTCAGTACAAAATACAAGTGTACATGTGGTACAACTTGTCTCTCGGATGCATTGTAATTCAGAGGTGGTTAGAGATGCATATGGCATATGGCAGCAATAAGGATCATCCATGTCACTGCCCCAGCTGTAAAATATGTAATAACTGCAAGACTGTTATGAAGAGCAGAGAGGAACACAGCTGCTTTTCATCGACTATTTCAGTCTTCTGCTCAATCACAAGTTGAGCTAACAGACAACATGACAGGAAAGTCTAAAATAGCTCAAAACAGCTCGCTAGCCATTTTAATATTAAAACAAAAGAGAGTGATGGTATTAATGTGCTCCAAAAGAAATGATGTTGAAGTTGTCACAGGAGCCATATTAAAAATGCCTGATGTGAACATCTATGCGTTTTGGCAAACATTTGCAGATCATTTAATTTAAGGTGTAAACAGGACTCAAGACAATGGAATTTTTGGGTGAATGAGACCAATACTATTTTTTTGTTCTTGAGGTTAAGGTTAGGGTAAGATTAGATGAATCACAGCATCATTTTCATAGTCAAACATGGACATACTGAAGATAATTGGGGCAGCTGTGGCCTAGTGGTTAAGGATCTGGTCTTGTGACCGGGAGGTTGCTGGTTCAGTCCCCATACAGGACATGAAGTGTTCTATAGCAAGGCACCTAACCCCCTTACTGCTCTCCGGGCGCCAGTGGATAAGGGCTGCCCACCACTTCGGGCACAAATTCTCACAGCCTAGTGTGTTTACTAGTGTGTGTTTACTAAAAAGGCAAATCTTATAAAGATGTAGAAGAACATGACGACATCCCACAAAGATAGGAAAAGAAAAATGTATTTAGTTCAATGTAGGAGCCAAATTCCCTTAGGATGATGAGAGAACAGGAAAAAAATGAACACTTGTGAATATTTTACTGCTCCATATGAGGGAAAAATCCATAGGAGACCATAGAATCTTTTGTTTGATGATAGAAAGGTTCGGTTTGGTGTAGTGCAGACATACAGCCAGACAGAAGAACATGGAAGCACCCCAGTAAGCCTGGAATATAAAATTTTACACTCAGACACTGCACAGACAAAGACTATGTTCATATGGTATTGGCAGTGCCGGCAAAAGTTTCCATCACTATAGTTCAGATGCTGTGTGATGGGTGTGTGCAGACTCTCGACTCCTTTTTAAAGCTCCACTCAAAGCCTCTACCACTCCTGTACCATCTGCTCACAGCACAGGAAGCCCCCACATCCAAGAGCAGAAGTGCCAGGCAATGAACGACACCATCTGAGCTGAATGACAAAAACACTGCAGCTTAGACGATCAGGCACAGTGGAGACTCAGTACTCCTTCCTATTTTATACCTTCATCAGCTTCTCCTCCTCCTCACTCATCAACACGGTCACTTATCACAGGTCCCAGGCTTTGACTGCTACAACACCAACAGTCATTGTCAGATGATGCCTTACAAATACCCAGCATGTAGTTTTGTTGTTGTTGTTGTTATTGTTGTTGTTGTTTTAACTCTACAAGTCACAGTTATCACCAGAAATATAAAAACGTAGGAATGATTAATAGTAATTATTTCTAGCTCACAGAAACAGAGAAAGCAAAACATTTAGCAATTCTTAAAAGTTTAGACGTGAGAATAAAGTGTGAATTCAGTGCGTAAAGGGCAAGGGCACAAGCCTAAGCTGAACACTTGTGATCTTTATCCCACAGACAGCATTGCATCAATAACCATCATTCATCAATTGTTGATATAAGCACATGGACAAGGGATTACTTTGGCAAACCTTTGTGTCAATCACTACAGTACTGTACTGTATAATTAAACAGTACTGTGAAAAAAGAAGCCTTATGTTGAATGGTCAGAAGCAGTGTCAGGCTTGAAGGCTTCTGGAATGGATCATCATACAGAGGAAACATGCTGTGCATTCCAGAAATTTTTTTGGGAAGAAATTGGTGCTGTGTGCTCCTGAACAAAAAACAAAATATACAAACATATATAGTATTGGATCATTTTCCTCAGTAAACAATGAGTTAATTAAAAAAAAGAAAAAAGAAAGAGTAAGATGCGTTTTTATTGATGCTAGGCCCAGTATTTCACAAAGCATTTTCTCAGGATTTCTCAGCTTAGTCATTGAAACCAAAAAGCCAAATCAAGCCTGTACAGTGGGACAATACCACTAAGATGTTCCTATTGGACTATTTTTAATGTTGGACTTAAGCTATTTGGTAAATCTTAGAAATCCTACTTTGTGGAAAAAGCCCAGGGAGATATTTCACAAAAAATAAGATTAGCCACTTTAGTCAGGTAAGTTTAGCCCAAAGGCTAACTTATTCGTTATTATTTATTGGACAAGAGCAGCAGGATGTTCTTATTGGCCATTCCTCAACAATGAACTTAAGCTATTTGGCCAAACTCAGATATTCCCTCAACCTAAAATTGGCATTATTTATTGGCCTTCTGTGTTGTCACAACAATTACCACCCATCAACTGATCACTAACTGCTCCCTGCTCTAACACCTGTTCCACATCTCACTCATCAACTCTTATATAACCCATGCTTATGCCATTTTTTGAGACTCCTGATCCTCTGTATTCTCTATATTTATACTCTACAGTGCCATGCAAATGTCTGGGCACCCCAGATCAAAATATACAATACTGGTAACAGTTAATCAAGTTGAAGATGAAATGATCTCCAAAAGGCATAAAGTTATAGATAACACATTAGCAAAAAATGAAAAAGGGCCTGAAGCAAAACTTTGGGCACCCTGCATGGTTAGTACCTAGTAGCACCCCTTTTGGCATGTATCACATCTTGTAAATGCTTTTTGTAGACAGCCAATTGTCTTTCAAATCATGTTTGAGGGATTTTCATCCATTCTTATTTGCAAAAGTCTTCCAGTTCTGTGAGATTGCTGGGCCGTCCTGCTTGTACTGCTCTTCTGAGGTCTATCCACAGATTTTCAATGATGTTCAGATCAGGGGACTGTGAGGGCAAACCTTCAGCCTTTTGAAGTAATCTATTGTGAATTTTAAGGTGTGTTTAGGATCATTATTCATTTGTAGAAGCCATCTTCTTTTCAACTTCAGCTTTTGAACAGATGGTGTTATGTTTTTATTACAAATTCTTGACATTTAATTTTGTGGTGAGGACACAGGAGAGGTTTTCTTCTGATGACTCTTTCCATGAAGGCCATGTATTTGTGCAGATGTTTCTGAAACATAGTTGAACAATGTGCTCTGTATTAGTGGTGGGATGACACGTCAACATAATCGACGTAATCAACTTCAAAAATATGTCGATTTGCAAAAATGCGCGTCGACGCGTTTCCAAGATGGCCACACCCACTAAAAACA
>BRDA01064129.1:2515-13848 GCA_036984385.1 Crenuchus spilurus
AATTACACACTAAAAATCCCCCACCCCCTCATTCTCTCTGTTTCTTACTCATACAGGCATATGGCAGTGTCCATCAGCATAGTGGACTTGTTTTGATGAAGGATGAAGTGTGCCTGCTGAATTATGGATATGCAATGGAGTCACAGATCGCTGCGGTAACTGTCACTGACAGCTATGAATACCTGTGAGGAGGCTAGAGACCATGTGACTTACATACTCTCTCCCTTCTGCCGCTCTTCCGCTCTGCCTGAGTGAGTGATGCTGTACATCACAGTACACTTTGTTTACTCTAAGAGCTGCGCATTAAAAGGCTTTCCTGTGGCACCTGTGGCTACTGCACACTTCCCTCAAACCAGACTCACACCCAGACGTCCTGATAACCAATCTCTAATCTTCACTTAGCCTAATTCAGTTTAATGGCTCCACACCAGAGTTATCTGAAAACAGGCACTACGCTTAAAATCACACATTAAGATCATGCCAGTTTTAGCCATTAAAGCCTAAAATAAATGGTTTAGCACCATCAGGTTGATTTGCACTTTCCATTAATATTATCAGAGTGAGTGAATGAATGTCCATTGTTGGCAGAAGTCTTACTTTCATGAATCACAGCTAGTGAATCATAGAACATGAGGCAGCACTTTACAATACATAATGTAATAATTAAAAATTCAACTAATTATTGAATATACACCAATCATCCACAACACAAATGTCACTCCCAGATGAAGTAACACTGATTATCTTGTAATAGTGGCATATGTGAAGGTCTGGCATGATATATTGAAGATTCAGTTCACGGAGATGACATTTTGGAAGCCACTTTAATACTTATGGGCTCCAGAATGGGAAGACATATTGAGTGTTCCCAGTCAGCAGTGGTACCTATGGACAGTGGCCTCCAAATTCCTCAGACATTGAGCATCTGTGAGATGTGCTATAACATCAAATCCAAGTCACAACTTACTGAACCTAAAGGACCTGCTGCTACTGTCTTGGTGCCAGATACTTTCAATAGTTTTGCAGAGTCCATAACCTGGTGGTGGCACATAGGATGGATAGTATATTAGCATTTTATGCAGGTTTTAATGTTATGGCTGCTCTGTGTAAATTCACTCAAACAATTTGTTTTCCAAAAATCACATTTAAATAATTATTCTCACTGCTTTTAGTACAACTTAAAGAATAGACTGAATAACGTCTGATAAGTTCATGCATTCATAATTTCAATCAAAAAGATAAACTGTCAAATTGTATATCACAGGTAAAGTGACATATTTCAAGCCCTTTTGTTTTAATATTGACTTATGTTTGTTTTAATCAGTGTAACGTATAACAAACAAAAATCTGAAATCTCAAATTATTACAATATTTAATTTGGAGTAGATTCAACTATTCAAACAGTATCAACAATTAAACAAATGTTTAAAACATATCGTTATGTATATGATATAAAATATATGACAACTTACCTTTTTGAATTAGATTATGAACTAAATTAGTTTCCTAAAAATGGCTAAATATTCTAATTTTTGAAGATGCACTACGATGGCTTAGTGGTTAGCACGTTCGCCTCTCAGCACTGGGGTCTTGGGTTTGAATCCAAATCTGAGCGGAGATTCCATGTTTTCCCCATGTCTGCATGGGTTTCCTCCGGGGTCTCCGGTTTCCTCCCACAGTCCAAAAACATGGAGGTCTCTAAAAAAAATTTCCATGTGTGTGCATGTATGTGTATGTTTGTGTGTGTTCACCCAGCGATGGACTAGCGCCCTGTTCTGGGCTTAGTTGAATAATGCCCTGCCCTGCGCCCATTGAGGGGGTAGGGGACTAACCGCGACCCTGATAAGGATTAAGCGGGTGTGATAATGAATTAATGAATGAATGAAGATGCACTATAATTGTGCAAGTTTTTTTTTTTTTTATTTAGGTGATTGCTTGATTGATTGAGTCATTTATTTATTTATTTGTTAATCTATCAATTAATCCATTCATTCATTCATTTTATATATTTTCTCTTCTTCTTCTGTACATTGTAAATAATAAGGCAAATTATGTACTTTGGGTTGTTCAAATGAAATTGGTGCATAAAAGGCAACAGAAATAATAAAGCCAAAATAAAGCATCACAAAAAACACCATTAAATTATAAACGAGTCATGCAGGTGCAGCTGTCAGGTGTCTGGCAGTGATAAATACACTCATCCAATCTCATTTTTTGCACTTTGCTTAATTGCATGTCTGTATTTGGCATCTGACAAATCAAATAAAAAACAGGGCAAGTATATAACTCAGACTTTGATGGATGTGATCAAATGACCAATTATCTTTTCTTTAAGCTCATACTTTCAAAGCCTGTTTTAAAGTGTTTTTGATTGACAAAGACCAAACGATCAGTGCTGTAAATAACATACTTTAGCTTTTCCAATAATGTACAGTATTCAGTGAGTGAATTAAGACTTTAGTTCTGGTGTGATGTATCTTAGGTGTCATTGAGGTCAGGTGCTTTACAGTAGGCGCTGCGGGGGGGACTGTTATCTGCTTTGATGATTATGGGGTTGAAAAGCCATTCATGTGACACCCCCAAAGCTTTGTTTGCATGTGTGTATGTGGGGGACAGAGCCTGAACGCTGTAGGCCATCTGGAGGATCAAAGAGCTCTTTTCCACATCCATCTCTATCTCTCTTTCAGTGCATCTCACTCACTCACTAACACTCTCTCTCTCTCTCTCTCTCTCTCTCTCTCTCTCTCTCACACACACACACACACACACACACACACACACACATACATACACACACACACACACTTTGCAGTGCCCAGTTCTCTGGCAGGAAATTTGTCAGAGAGATAACCAAACCAGGGTCAAACACTCACCTCACTGACACACCAATTAAGCCTCAATAAGACGCTGTTATTAAATTGCCTTTTAATGCCAAACCGTGGTGACATGGGAATGCTGGGCGAGAGAGAGCAGTCACAGGCACTTAAGAAATGTGCCACCTCCAGATAAAGCTTCCTTTATACACACACACAAGCCTGATGAATGCAGGAGCCTAATTAGACAAAATGGCATCAACACAGAGCAGGCCAGAATACAAAATGGGGTTCTGTGAGCGTGTGTGTCTGTGTGTGTTGGAAAGGAAGGAGTCATTTTCAGTTGTTGAACACATTAACAGCCTTGTATATTTTCGGAGAATTTCACAACACTTGTTTAAAGGAACGGTTCACCACAAAATCAAACTCACTAAATTTGTCAGATCTGTAAAAGCAAGAATTTGTTCTCGTTGGTAACTGACCAAATACATATTTCATGCAATAAAATGAAAAGGACTTATTTACAAATCATACAATGTGATTTTCTGGATTCTTTTTAGATTCTGCAAAATCGGTAGTGTATCAAACTCTTATTTTCCTCACTGTATACCAGCACATCTCCAAAAATGTGAGTATTGTAAAGAAGTTAAGTTTGATACTGTTGATACAGCAATTATCAAGCAATATAAACATATTCTGGTTTGTTTAACAATTTTTTGTTTACTAAATAATTCCATATGTATTTCTTTATAGTTTGGATGACTTTAGTATTAATTTACAATGCAGACCATTTTTAAATCATGAAAAACAACTAAATGTCCAGAAGGTATACTGTGTGTGTGTGTGTGTGTGTGTGTGTGTGTGCGTGTGTGTGTGTGTGTGTGTGTTCCAAGGTATTCTAAAACAGCCAAAATATCCAAGACTCATACGTGTTAAACTCCTCCAGTAATAAATAGTAATTTGGAACTGTAAATGCTTAGGATACTGATAATGGAGACAGAAGGAGACTCCATTCAAATCAAAACTGACAAAAAATGTAAAAAAAAATGAGCCTCTATAAAATACTGTTATGTGTAGATCTCTGTAAAACACATGCTTGATGCAAATCAGGCATGTTCAGAAGATAAATAGCATTCTTTAGTGCTTAATAACACTGACTTATGTGGTAGATTGGGGTTCAAACCTCAGCATGGACAAACACATCACTCTTTACTAAAAAGAGTCCTTGGACAAGATTCCTAATCCTACACTCAAACCTACAAATGTAACATGATCTAAACTGAAAGTGACTTCAGATAACTGTCTGCTAAATGCTGTTAATGTAAATGTAATGTGGACAGTTGGTACAGTACATGTACCAATTCCACTTCATCACATAATTGAAAAACGTTTTGTCACCACTTTTCTCAAGCAACTTTTATATCTCACCCAAGCTGTCCATGCACATTTTAAATATTTAAAAAGCCTAAATAATAAATTTAATATAAAAAAAATAAATTACACTCTCAAAATTAAAGTACTGTAAAGACACTGTGCACTGTACATCTTCATAAGTACATCTTTATAAGTATAACTTGAGTACACAATTTGACCTAATGGTCCATGTACTTTTAAAGTTCATTGTTGTTCATAATTTATATCAAAAAGATAAACTGTCACATTTTACACTCTATTCATTATGTCACAATGTATAGTGACATTTTAAGACTTTTTAAATGGATATCAGTATGACTTACAGCTCATAAAAATCAGAAATCCAGAATCCCAAATAATTAGAATATTTAACTTGGAGTTTTTGCACATTACTATTTTTACTACTATACTATACTATTCATTACTATGTTGTTTCGACACTATAACAAAAAAAAGCTTGACGTTCATTTATGTGTAATGTATAAAATATTTACTTTTATAAAATGAAAAACCTTTTTAAATTAAATTATGAAAAATTTAGTTTTGCTAAGGTTAATATAGTATTGTATCAATCAAGAATCATCATATCATACAATCCTAGTATACACTATAAACTAATAATATTTATAATACAGTACCAGTGAAAAGTTTGGACACACCTTCTCATTAAATGTTTTTAATTTTTCTTTTTTTTCCTATATTGTAAATTAATTCTGAAGTCATTAGGACTATGAAGGAACAAATATGGAACCATATAGTAAACGTAAACGTATTACACAAACCAAAATATGTTTTAGATTTTTCAAAGTAGGCTCACAACTTATGGTCTTGAACACATTAAGAGAGCAAGAAATGAAAGTAATTAACTCTTGAGCTAAACAGTAATTAACTTTTGAGATTAACAGCTGTTAACTGAAAGCCACTCCAGGTGATTAATCTACAATGCAGACAATTTTTAAATAATGAAAAAACACTGAATGTCCAGAAAGTGTGTCCACACCTTTGACTGGTACTGTATATTGACAGTATGATGTTGAGGGAGGTGACTCCTAACCATTCACTATTCAAAGCAAAGTCTGACACTAAGCAGAAAACCACTGAAATTTTTTCCTCACATAAACTGAACTGTTGAATGGCATCGTTTTGCTGAAAGTACATTTCAAAGGCAAAGAAATGATTTTAACATCAATCCTTGAATGAAGAAAAGAAATCGTTTTGTAAGGCTTCTTATAAAAAAGTCAGGGCTGCAGAAAAGAATATCACCATCTTTGTAAGCACGCTCTGGCAGCTACAGTGTCAGAACATTGTAGTGACGATTACACTTATCTAGTGTTTACAGTCAAACAGACAACACTTCAAGCAGGAAAAGATTACCTTGAAATTCTTATCAAAGTTGCACTTTTCTATAGACTTTCATTTCGCTTTGAAATATGAATAAAAAAAGGAATTTAAATGGATGGAGATGCAGGCATGGTTACATGAGACTGAACTCTCTCTCTCTCTCTCTCTCTCTCTCTCTCTCTCTCATTTAGGACTCAGCAGTATCTCTTAGTAAGGGTGACTCACCCATTACACACTGCAGAAGTGGAAAAGGCGGAAATGGGGGTGCAGTTACCATAGTAACAAGGTATGCTAACCAGGACCCTTGTGGAAAGAGTGAATATTAAAGAATGGCTTTGACCAAATCCTCTACAAAAGCAATACAAGTGATGCACTGAATTGATGATGGGATTCAAAAAATATTGGACATCTCACCATGAATAAATTATATCACATCAATACAGTTTTGCCATTTAGCTCCCATTTGAATCAAGAAAATTGAGGATCTCTTAAAATGGTTTAATATGAGAGATTGTTACAATGTGTATAATGGATGTAAGAGCTAGTAAAGGCATCAACCAAACCCATTCACCACATTCAATTAGATTACATTAGATTCAACTTTTTGCCAAAACAGAATTTGACCTCCACATTTCACTAGTGAAACACACTCTAGTGAACACACTAGGCTGCAAGCATGTACCTGAAGGTTAGGTGCCTTGCTCAAGGGCACTTCAGTCTTGACCTGTCCAGGGATCGAACCTTCTGGTCACAAGACCAGATCCCTAACCACCAGGCCATGGCTGCCCCAAAAATACATCCAACACATCAGACTAAATCAGACTAAAATGATATTTAAAGCTAAAATTCTGCTCATGAGTGTCAGATACTTGCATAGCAAAAAAGAAATGCAAAAATACTGATGAAAATCATTATATGTTCCAAATGTATCAGAAGCATCAGATGACAGTTAATTTAGCATTAATAAAGTAAAGTAATTAATGTATCAGTGGAGGTAAGATGTTAACATAAGAGTGATGTAAAATACTTTCTTCTCTTTGGATGATACATTTACCTGAAAAAGAAGGTATCACAATATGCACTGAAATGCCAAGAGGAAACTTTATAGAAATAAGTCAAGTGCCAAGCAATTAGATTGTTGATATGAGGTGTGGAAACCAATTGTGTCATGCCTAAAGTCAAACAAGCTGCTGAGGTTCAACACATCATTGGTTTCCTATGAAAACTATGTATCTCCAAACTACCAACTTTACAGGAGAAAACAAAATCATTATCAGCTTTTAATGTAAGCTAATGTAAAGAGATTTATTTCTAATGCTATTTGTCCTAATGCTCCAATTTCTATTGGCCCATTCATGATGAAATGTTCATACAATGCAAAGGGTACCAGATATGTTCAAATGACATCAAAAGTTGGAAAACATCTACAGGTACATCTAAAAAAAATAGAATATTTAATTTATTTCAGTAATTCAATTTAAAAAGTCAAACTCATATATTATATAGATTCATTACTCACAGAGTGTTTCAAGCATTTATTTATTTTAATGCTGATGATGATGACCTAAAGCAAATGAAAACCCAAAAATCAGCATCTCAAAAAATGAGAATATTATATAAGACCAATTTAAAAATATACTTTCAATACATAAATGTTGTTCTACTGAAAAGTATGAACAGTTTATGAACAGTATATGCAGTCAATACTTAGTCGGGGCTCCTTTACATGAATTACTGTATCAATGCAGTGTGGCATGGAGGTGGCACTCTTGAGGTGTTATGGAAGCCCAGGTTGCTTTGATAGCAGCCTTCAGCTCATCTGCATTGTTGGGTCTGGTGTCTCTCATCTTTCGTTTTGACAATAACCCATAGACTCTCTGTGGGGTTTAAGTCAGGAGAGTTTGCTGGACAATCAAGCACAGTGATATTGTGGGTATTAAAGCAGGTATTGGTACTTTTGACAGTGTGGGCAGGTGCCAAGTTTTGCTGCAAAGTGAAATCCACATCTGCATAAAGCTTTTCAGTAGAGGGAAGCATGAAGTGCTCTAAAATGTCCTGGTAGATGGCTGCACTAACTTAGGACTTGATATAATGCTTGTTATTTATCAATAGCAGTAAAAATGGTCATGTGACATTAAGACGGTATACCAGTATAGGTGATATATTGTCCAGCACCAGCTCTTGGACATTGCAGCACTGAGCTAACTCCTTACAGAAGCTTTTATGAGCAGACACAGGCTAGGTAAGCTTTAACTCCAGGCTCATTTTTCTCTGACACCCATAGGCAGAGCGGTGCGCCTCTACCATTAATCAACTGAGATTAGTGGTAACGAAAGGAAGGGGCGCTGTTATTAAGTAGTAATTGTGTTAAGGAGTTGCATTGGGAGCGTTAGTGCTGACGGCCAAGACGCTGGCTGATGGGGACAGTGTCCTGTCAGGGACAATCTTCAGGCCACTAAATAGTGTTCAGACAGGCCAGGGTGCGGAACAACCCCACATTTATCATCCTCACACAACCATGAACCACAGGGACTGTCAAACAAACGTGAGCAGTGTTCTGTCTCCCACTCACAAATTCACAATATGCTGTACAAAGTTCCAAAGACTGTTGTGTTTAAATCCCTCTCTCCCACCCCTCTCTTTTTCACTCTCTCTCCCTCACACACACAGGCTTAGGCTTTGAGCTCCTCAACAGGCCCACCAGAGCAGAGGAAGGAGCGGGCCTTGTGCCAGCACTGGACTGAGCAGACTGGCACATGGCACCTCACACTGTCCAACAGTACCTTCTGCTGAGAGAGGGAGAGTGGAGAGAAAGGGAGGGAGAGAGAAAGACAGAGAGAAAGAGAGGGGGGTGCATATATGTGTGTGTGTGTGTGTGTGTGTGTGTGTGTGTGTGTGTGTGTGTGTGTGTGTGAGAAAGAGAGAGACAGAAAGTGTGGTGTTTGTGTGTGTGTGTGAGAGAGAGAGAGAGAGAGAGAGAGAGAGAGAATGTCTATCAGAGTTCTGAGTTCTCTCCGCTTTCTTTTCTCCACATCAATCTTTATTCTGTACAGTGGCACTGCTCATTGAAAACAAAAATAATCCCATTTAGTACCTAATCCTCTCCATATACTCTATTACGCCATTTTCCAGTTAGCCTTGTAAGTGTACAACATATATTATTGGCTACCACTGTATACTAATACAGCTCCAAAAAATAAAATATTGTGAAAAAGTTCATGTATTCATAATTTTCATATATTTTTTTTTACAGTATATTCATTACACATACATTTACATATTTCAAGCCTTTTTGTTTTATGTTGGTACTATTTGCAAAGGAACTTAATAAACTACAAAATTAAATATTCAAATTATTTGATATTCTGATATTTCCTTGAGATATATTGAATGCATATAAAATATGACTGTTTAGTAGGGCTGCACCTAACGATTATTTTTTATCGATTAATCTAACGATTATTTTTTCGGTTAATCGATTAATCTATTTGTTGCCTTGTTGTCTGCACTTAATAAGGTACCCAAAATGATGAAAAAAGAGAAATCCTCTTAATATTTCTATATTTTCTTTAATCTTCACATAACCTGCAAAACAAAATCCTGTGTTAAAATGTACCTTCTCTGTACAGTCATAAAACATAACATCTCTCATGAAATTAAAGCAAGATTTTTAACAAGTCAAAAATGTTCAACTTGAACAACAAACAGAAGTAACTAACACACACCCGAGCACCTACACACAATCTCTATTCCCCTCTAGTGTATGGGTCTACATGTCTCCTGTGTTGGGGTGACTGTAAGAACATTTAGGCATTACAGTGTTACATTATTAGAGTTAAATTAACACTGGGAGTGTTACTGTTTTAAGGTTAGACAAGCTATGGGAGTGTTACACCCTCAGTCTTAATTTAACTCTAATAGTGTTAATTTAACACTGGCAGATTTACTGTGTCAGCACACTTGATGTGTTTATAACTCAGCTCCGTGTCAGACAACATTAAAATAGCATACAATATAATTATTTCTTCTGAAAAGATGCAAAACACTGAATTTAGACCAATAACATGAGATGATGTTAGGAGCTGTAGCAGAATTTCTGTTGTGTATTTTGTTTTAACAACGTTCTAATAATAATATATTTATTTAGGACTTCCGTTTGTTAAATATAACACAACTAGTGCTTTATGAGAAGTTCTGTTGTTTTCTGTGAATGTAATGACAATGAAAATAGTTATTTAAATACAGAAACAACAGAAACAGCGACTGCGATGTGTTCTGCACTGCTGTGTGATGCTCGTGCACGTGAAGGGGAGTCAGATTCTGGCGGTGCTATTTTTTGAGCGGGTTCAATTTCGGATGATGGAGATTTGCGTTTTAGCCAGCGCTCCATGTTTGCGTGCCACAAGTTCTTATCAGTGACGGTGTTGGTTCTGAATGTTGACTGAATGTTGACTAAAGCAGAAGGTTCTCGTAGCTCTGTAGACAGAGGAAGAGTGAGCGCGCCGAGTGCAGCGTCCAATACGGAAATCGGTCCGCCCGACCATCCGCCCGTCTCACAATCCAAACCGAGCGAATGTTTCGCTGAACGTTTTCGCTGTAATTATTTACGGGAGTTTCCCGCATTATTAAGGCTAAAATTGCGGAAATCTAAGAAATAGTGCGCAATTCCCCACTGAAATTCAGGCCCTGATAGCAGTAAATGTGACTACTTTATAGTGACTACTACTAACGTGCACATTAGCAACACATGCTAATATTTTTAATATGTAATGCTAGGGTGGAGAGAACAAATAAACAGAACTTAAGGTGGTGTCTCGCAGCCGTCTTGACGAAGCGCTCAAGGATGCTTGCGCTTCAGGTGCTCGTGCATAGCGGTCGTGCTGCTGTAATAAGCCATCTCCATTTGGCAAAGCTTACATAGCACCACATTATTCGGTCTCTGTCCAAAGTACTCCCAAACTTAAGATGCCCGTGTGCGAGTTGTCCACAGCCTGCTCTCCGGAGAAATCCATGTTTTTAGTGGGTGTGGCCATCTTGGAAACGCGTCGACGCGCATTTTTGCAAATCGACATATTTTTGAAGTCGATTATGTCGACGCGTCGCCCCACTGCTACTGTTTAGCTTGGTGAATGAAATGATGAACAACAATGAAATATTATTTTGATTTCCTATGACCTGTATACATACATACTGTGAAACCTCCCATCACAGCCATATATCTGTCTGGTCCATATGCCTTTTGTTTATGTCCTATATCATTTGTCTTGATCCTGCCTCTGTCATGTTATGAGGAGCTGCACCTGTCTCGTGATTTCACAGCCCTGGTTCCCCATCGCATGTCTGATTACATTTGGTTTATATGTTCTCTCATGTGTCACAGTCTTCATTGGTCATTGTATTGTATGCTTTGTAATCTCAACCTGTCAAGTGTAGTGTCTTCATTTATTGCCACGTTTAAGTTCATAGCCAGAGTTTGATTGTTTGTTTGTAGCCAGAGTTTGTTGAGTCTTGTTTTGTTACGCCCCTGCATTCTACTCCCCTTCCCCTTTCTGAGTCATAGGTACAGTACAGACATACCTACATACACACATACATACAGTATATATATATATATATATATAGATAATCTATTATACCACTATGTCATATATTGTCTATTTTTATCTTGCACTGACAAAATTATAGTGATGGGAATTAACATCTCACAGATGAATATTGTATATAATGCCATCAATCCGGACTTAGGAGACTAGGTTTTGACTGCTC
>BRDA01064134.1:1854-26948 GCA_036984385.1 Crenuchus spilurus
TCTCTCTCTCTCTCTCTCTCTCTAATAGTCATGAGAGACCTCCGAGCACTTAAGATCATTTGTCAGCAGACTGGGGTTAGATAATACCCTATAACCCTCCAGTTTATTGACTGAACTCACTCAAAAAGAAGAGTAAATTTCGGCACACACACACATCCACACACACACTCACACACATACAAACACACACACACACATCCAGTTTACTAGAATTCACGAGCCTCCAGAGAGTACTGATAATCTCTCTCTCTCTCTCTCTCTCTCTCTCACACACACACACACACACAATGTCTGTGGAGTGATTTTAATCCGGTATGAATTTACACTATGTGTAGTTTTTATAGGCTGAAAATGATAACTGTGGAGTAAATTTTAATCCAGTATGAATCTGTAGTGTGTGTAGTTTTTATAGGTTGACGGTGATAATTGTAAAGTTCTTACAGTCTGACAATAATGATCGCAGATTAATTTGAATTCAGTATGAATCTGCACAGCCGGCTGAATCCAGAGGTCAATCTGTAATAATAGTCCTGTTCCAATTAATCTCTAAACTAATGGACTAAACCTAATAATAGACATGATCCTGTGGTGCACTACACAGTAAATATGCCAGTGTTAAATCAACACTATTAGAGTTAAATTAACACTGATGGTGTCAAAATTTAACACTCCCAGTGTTAATTTAACTCTAATAGTGTTGATTTAACACTGGCATATTTACTGTGTACTGTTATTTAATGTGTCCTGCAGTTAATTTTCTGAGGGTAATTAAGGAATTTACCAAAACGTTAATGTGTTTCAGTAAATCAGTCCAAATTCAGACA
The DNA here is from genome assembly GCA_036984385.1 of Crenuchus spilurus. NCBI lineage: Eukaryota > Metazoa > Chordata > Actinopteri > Characiformes > Crenuchidae > Crenuchus > Crenuchus spilurus. The sequence goes on from BRDA01064134.1 coordinate 2,679, forward strand.
TTACACACTTAAATAAACCTAATCCAGCTCCAGCGCCAATAAAAGGAAGTTTTGCTGTTTGCAATATTGCAATTTGTGATCCATTGCAGTTTTAAAACTCGAAACATCATTACATCCTAAAACCAGCAAAAACTGAAACATAAGCCTCGACTAAACTTGACCATAATCAAAGACACGTTTAACAACTGAGGACTGGCAAACACTATCTCACTGTTAGCCACAGGGACTTTCCACAGAGAGAACAACTGAGCCAGTGTGCAACTTCCAGCCATTTCCATGGGCATGCTGGTCAGAAGCTGAAAGAAGTCAATCTTGTATGCATGTATAAATTTGCACTGACCAACTGAATGTAAGTAGCCACTCATGAGCTTAAGGTCACCATGCCCAGTGCCAAGCATCAGCTATAAACCCCATCTCTGGGCTACTGAGCAGCGGAAATGTGTTCTCTGGACTGAAGGAACGCCATCCATTCTTTAGCATGAGTTGGAGTCCAGAACTAATCATCCAACATCAGTACCTGACATAACTAAAGCTCTTATGGCTGAATACAATCAAATCATCACAGCATATTCCAAGTGTAAAGTCTTCTCAGTGGACTAGGGGCTGTGCAATAAAGGAGGATGAACTCTATTAACACCACTAATGGAGATGAAACACTGAACCACCAAGTGGGCACAAGCTTGTAGTAAATACTGCTGATCAGACCGGAGGGAGCTGCTCGAGACCCCTGGAGTTCAGCCAGAATCAGGACACGAGTGTTCAACATGTAGAAGGAGTTTCTGTAATACAGCAGCGCCCTCATGTGGCTGTGTCTGGAAGCACATGACATTTAAAGTTATTTTATTCTTATAATATGCTATTACCTGAAAAGTTGTAAAGATTGTGTTTTTGTAATGTCACTACAATCCTCAGCTAGTGATGAGTGTTGAGCTGAATCAGGTGTTTCTGAGCGGAGAAGTTCGCCCACCTTAAGCAATAAAAGCTTCATAAACTGATACGCACCTCACTCTGCTTACTCAGGTAAGGCTCCACCCCCCTCTGCTCACTCAGGTAAGGCTCCACCCCCCTCTGCCCACTCAGGTAAGGCTCCACCCCCTCTGCTTACTCAGGTAGTAATGGCCAGATGAAGCTTTCCATCCAGTTGGTTAAAAATGGTTAATTTTTCGAAGCTTCATGTGCACACAGCCCCCTCTACTGGTCAAAAACTGTATTGTCATCTCAACTATTGAGCCTATTGCAGCAGTGTCAGTATGGGGATATCACTGCCAATAGAAATAAAACCTTAATGTAATTCATTCATCTAATGTTTGTATGTATATACTTTATTAATCCCTTGCGGGAAATTCAGGTCCCAGCACTGCTGGCAGGGCAGCCGCTTATTAAGGTTGGCGCTGCACAAGCGGCTGCCCTGCCAGCAGTGCTGGGACCTGAATTTCCCGCAAGGGATTAATAAAGTATATATATATATATATATATATATATATATGTTTGTATGTGTGTGATGGTAATTGAGGTATTTTAATGGCAAAACACGTGTCAGTATGATTTCAGTCAATGTTTAAATAATTCAATAGGACATGTGATAATTATATTAAAACTGATGGGACAGTGATTGTGTTATGAATACTGGCGTGATTGTGACATTTTTATTAATAATCATCAGTAAATCTACGCAAATATTGCGGGGATCCATCATACAAGTTCATAAATTGCACCAACACTTAAATTACTTCCTGAACCTGCGAGGCTTCAGACGTCACCAGTGACGTCACTAGTATTTAAAGGGGCAAAGCCTCGGCGCGCTCTTCATTAAATACTTTCTGGATTTGTGGACACATGCTCTGAAGCCTCGGCACAGTGAGAGCCATCACTACACTCAGGTAAGACTCCAGGTGACTTCATTAATACAGCTGCAGGTTATTAACACTGCTCTGGTTAATTAATTATTCAGATGAGTCAAATAATCTGCAACTGTATTCACAGTTTATTGGGGGTCCCAGTAGAATAATGCTGAGGTGGATCACAGGCTGCTGGAGGTTTATATAAGTTTATTATGGTAGGACATTGTAGTCTATCATCTACAGATGTTCATTTTAAACAAATCTATCGAAACTCAACAGTGTCAGAGTCAGGACCAGGGTTAGGGTTAGCTTTAGGTTTAGGGTACAAGTTAAAGCATTTGCAATTAATGTTCCCCCTTCTCTTTATGTTGACAAAGAGAAGAACATGGCTAGCTGCTAGAGGGCTATCAGGGGTATTATTTGTAGGTAAGTATGTATCTAGGATCACACTGGCTCATAATTAAGAATTAAAGGATGTTTCACTTGGCCTACCCTCACCCCTTACAGCAGATGCCAAGGATGTTGTGTTGAGGGTGATGTTGAGAACCACCTTTGGTAACAACAGAGAGTTTGTTCAAAATCATTTGTGACTTTTAGCTCAACACTGCTTTAGGGAAACAAACCCCTGGTTGAATTACTGTTTCTAAACTGTTTTTAATATGTTAATTGAGATCCTGCTCAGTCACGTGATGCTTGATATAGAAATAGTCTAATTTTATGAAGAGATTTTATGTAAAACATGTTTGCTACATGACTCTGCAGATCAAATATTTGAACGTTTTACACATGCACGAAGCAGCAGGTCACTCAGCACAAGTATATGTTGTATCAGATGTGAGCTGATTCCTGACATTAATGATGCAATCAGCTTTAGCCCTATTCAGATTAGATTAATATTATTATTTTTATTATTATAAAAAAATCATGATTTTTTTACATGATTTTATTTACGTCTGGGTGCACCATATCGTCCTCTGAGAAAATTACAAGCTAAATGGCCTACTGTTTATTATAATAATAATAATAATAATAATAATAATAATAATAATAATAAAATATTATTATTATTAAGCTAACTTAATAATAAAATTAAAAAATATTATTATTATTATTAAGCTAACTAAATAATAAAATAACTCATTTTAGTCCTGTCTGTAAGCAAAACTGAAAAGAAATTCCATACAGACACCATCTCGCATTTGAAAATAAAGATTTTTGGCTGCTGCTACTTGCCGTATTTAGTCTTTTATTTAATAAAAACCATCAGAACTCACAAACCAAAAAAAAAAATAATAATGCTTCTGAAGAGTTGTTTAATAATCTACTTGGTCTCTATGGAAGATTTTCCACCCTATACACTAACTGGGAGAGCATTTTGTGGAGGAAAAACATTAAAATATATAATAAATACTATCCAACCTGTTCAACACATTGTCAAAGTGAAGTTAAACACTAGAGGGCGCCCGCGAGTGAGCCTTTCAATGGGAGTGAATGGAGCTAATGGCTAAAAACATTGATTCTATTTTTCCTAGTTTTTAATGTGCAACATTTAACATTTTTTATAAAGTTTATAAATATATAACATAAAATTATCTATGAAAAGTAGTCAGTATGGCTGTGTTTTTCTAATCCAGACCAGTTTTTTTGAGGTAAAACACTAGCGTTAGCATTTCAACTATTCGCCCTTTTCACAAATCCCAGAATGCACCGCGCAACCGGCAACATCCTGTTCACCATTTTCTCTTGTTTGTCTATGCCAGCTACGCTACATAAACTTTTTACAACTTTATTTGGTAAGAAAATACTTACGTGATATCTACTAGCTTTTGTAACTATATGCAGATAATATGTATTTGGATATTAAACATCATATCTTGTTGTGTCAACTTGTATTTTCAATTTATGCAATGGGTTTTTAGTGTAAACACGTTGTTGCAAGCCATCAATACTAAGCTACACTATCACGCACAATAATTTGTGATACACATTTTATATGAAAATAGCCAAAAATGAATTCAACTGGTGGATAGCCCTACAAATGTTACATTATGAAATAGTACATAAGCCACGCCTAGGCTAGGGCCCTGCATGGCCTAATCAAGCCAGCCAGTGTATGTTTATATCATTAGAGGCCTATTTATTTATCAGTGCAGTATATATTTCGGTATATAATTAGGGTAGAATAAAAATGTTTGCAGTAACCTACCTCCAACAAAATGATCAGAACACACTCTGACATAGTCACTTGCTGACCAGTTTTCACGCCTGATGGAATCTTCCTAAGTTTTTGGTATCTTTAGGAAACCTATAGTACGATCTTTTCTGTTGATGATGTTTGTTTAGCTCTTGCCGATTACTGCATTGTGGTACACAACATCTAGAACCCTTATTTATAGGCTTGTTTCTACGTATTTTAAACTCTCCTGCTGACACATTCACTGCTGCCATTATGTAAACAACTACATCGGATGTTGCCGGTCGCGCATGGAATTGTGGGATTGTGAATAGGGCGAATTGAGCGCCGGTTCGTTAGCGAGCGGCTATTGAGTGGCTGAACAGAGCCAAGCTGCTGTCTTAAAAATTGTGTTAACAAACATGAAAGTTGTGCCAATATGTTTTTTTTTTGTTTAGCTAAAAACAGTATATCAGTGTATTAACGATTTAGATGTTAGTTTTGCACTAAAGCTCCATAAGAGCTCATTGAGTTTGGACTCCCTCAGCCCTCTAGTGTATGACCAACAAGTGTCATAATCCCTCAGAAACGTACATTCTGTGTTTGTTTTAATACAGTGCATGTAAAATGTTAAAAAGCAGATGTCTCCTAATAAAACTAATTGATTCAGAATAGGGCTATAAACTCTGTTTACACTTAACAGTTCCAGCTAAAGCTTCTGAACATGTAATAGTGAAGCATGAGTATTCAGTTCAGTGCAAGACATTAACAGAACTTACATTGTTAGTGTTTCTGTAATATTTAAAAGCCATAGGATCAAAACATTTTCTCATCTAAGACCTTTAACTAGCTGTAATTGTCAATAACCCAGGTCTTCATTTCTGTGACCAAGACCAAGGTGTAGATTGATAACTTCTACTGCAGATCTGAATGTGCTATCTGGTGTTTAATCATTAACAGTGATAGGTTATCTATATTGATTGTAAACCTTAATTGGTAATGTTTATTTGACATTCAGCAGGAGAAGGCATGGCCTCGGTTGTTGCAGCACTGTTGACTACCACTGGCCAGTGTTTGACCGTGGAGGGAATTCTGGTCTTCCTCTGTGTTCTCGTGCTGGTGAAATACCTGAGTGATGTTTCACGGAAGAACTTTCCTCCCGGGCCCTTTCCTCTGCCTGTTGTTGGTAACCTGCTTAGCATCAACTTCCGGTGTCCAGTCGAGTCTTTTTCCAAGGTCAGCAGTTTTAATAATGTGCATATTAATAGTTTAATTTATACTGTGGCATTTATTAGGAGTGTCCCAAACTAATAATTTACATTTTAACCTGGTAATGAACTTCTGAGTAAAAGCAGATGTGTTTTGAAAACCATGTTAGACAGGTTCATTCACATTCTGTATTGTAGACAAATGCTCTCACACGGTGATCCTCTAGCCAAGATAACACTGTTTTGTTAATAGACTAATATTTATTCCAAAATTGAATATATATAATGATCTATTGAGAAAAATCAAACAATTCTGTCTAAATATCTGGCATTCAGTATCTCTATGTAGCCCAGAATGATCTTAGTTTTTAAACTACACTTTGAAACAATGTGAGATTGGCATTCAAATTAGACTCAGTCAGTTATTTGGGGTCATAGTGCTTTTCATAAACTCGAGGTTACTTTAAATTTTGAAAGGATGATGATGTGTATGCTAATATTGTAGCTATCCAGGTTTCATTAGTTTATTCATGTTGCCTTTAGTTTTCTCTACTTTCTCTCTCTATTTTCTGACTTTCAGATGTATGAGAAGTATGGAGATGTTACTACACTTCACCTTGCAGATGAGGTCTGCATTTTGCTCTCTGGCTACAAAAGCTTCAAAGAGGCGTTTGTGGAGCAAGCGGACATTTTTGTTGACCGGGCATACTACCCACTGAACGACAGGCTGTCCAGAGGATTGGGTAAATGCATCTATTTGGTATCTCTGGCTAATGTAGAACTCTCAAAACAGGTTATGTGTTTGTCCAGTTAAGGACAATGCTGACTGCTAACTGATGGTTTGAAGTGTGTTATTAACATCATTTTTCATGAAGTGGTGTTTAGGTAGTGTTGGCCTTTCATGAGAGAAGTGAATTTCAGTTTCATGTTGTTGGACTGTGTGTGCAGGCCTAATCTCCTCCAGCGGGCATGCATGGAGCCAGCAGAGACGCTTTGCCATATCTGTGCTGAAGCACTTTGGCATAGGGAAGAAGACCCTGGAGGACTCCATCCTGCAGGAGAGCCACTACCTGTGTGACGCCGTGCAAACACAGCGAGGTCTGCAATTTTCAAATAGAAATCTGTCATTTCCTGCAGGGAACAGTGTTTATTACTTTGCGATTCTTTTCTTGCGCCTGAACAACTACATGCATCATCTCAACAAGCCCCTTTTAACTGGATATACAGTGGATACATTTGCTTAGTTCTGTATCCTTCAGCAAAAGTCATGGTCCTCAAAGAACTTATAAAGCATCAAGATATCTCGTTATTGAAAGGTATCAGTCAGGAGGAGACAAAACATTTCCAAGGCATTAGAGATGACATGGAACACAATGATGATGTTAAATATTCTGCATGACATGCTACACTTACTGTACATTAATGCCCTGTTTATAAGGTCAATGCTAAGACTGTTCTGTCTTACAGGTTTGCCCTTTGACCCTGACCATGTTCTGACCAATGCAGTGGCCAATATTATCTCCAGCCTCGTGTTTGGTCATAGATTTGAGTATAATGACCACAGTTTCCATCAGTTACTGCTGTACTTTGATGATGTAGTTCAGCTGCCTGCGACTATCTGGGGTCAGGTAAAATGTGCTTGTAAAGCTGTTAATAATATGTTGATCATAAATAGACATGAATAAGTGTAAAGATAATTGCCTTATCTAATTGCTTTATCAGTATTTTAGACCATATACTCTTGACTCTGTCCCAGTTGCAATTTGTAAAATCTTTGGAAATACAAAGTGTAAAGATAAGTGTTTCTCTTTCTGCTTGTGCAGATGTACAATCGCTTCCCCACCCTCATGTCCTGGTTGCCAGGTAAGCACAAAACTGGCTTCTCCAGCCTCTCCAAGATTAAACACTTCATTCAGGAGGAGATCCAGAGACACAGGATGGACCGAAGCCCCGGCAACCCCAGAGATTACATCGACTGCTACCTGGAGGAAATCGAGAAGGTACCACATATAAAATACCACAGATGGTTTTAAGTTAAATGCATTTGGGTCAAATTTCTGTTGGCAAACAACAAAAGCACATTTTATTTCAGGGGACTAAGGCACTGACACTATTATCAGAGGATCGGGAGTTTGAAGTCATGTTTGCCATCGACAGCCAGGGCCCAAGAGAGCAAAATTGGCCATGTTCTCTCTCCATCATGACTAAGTAATCTCCGCTGGCTCAGGTGTCTGTTCGCTGATGTATCAGAGCTGGGGCCCCTGCGCTTTCCTCCGAGCGTGTTAGCTGCCCAGCAACGATGTATCAGCAGCAGTTAGAAAAGAGGCGTGGCCTGATTTCACAATCATCAGAGAAGGCCTATGCAAGTATTCACTCAGTCCAAGCTGATGGGTGGGTTGATTGGCTACCACTATATTGGCGGAAAATTGGGTCTAAAAAAAATAAAACAAACTTGTAATGATGTTGGTAATAGCAGGACTTTGCAATAATGTAGTGCTGGTCTTCTCTGGCCTTTCTCTGGTCTGGAAAACTGGCCCTTACTAAAGTTAAAGAACATACTGCTTTATAATGCCATTCCTCATTGCTTTCTCCAGTGTAAAGACCCCAAAGCTCAGTTTACAGAGGAGAACCTGGTCTACTGTGTGGTGGATCTGTTTGCAGCTGGAACAGAAACCACCTCCAACACAATCTTGTGGGCCTTGCTGTATATGGCCAAGTATCCTGAAGTGCAAGGTACTGTTGTGTACATTTCCTCATCCAGTAAGGTTTTGCTGGTACAATTAATCAGCTGATTTGCTAAAGTTTTTAATAGTTTAGTGTTGCGGACTAATGAAGTCATGTGTGCTTCTTCTGTACCCAAAGGAAAAGTTCATGCTGAGATTGACCAGGTGATTGGACGGGCTCGTCAGCCCTCAATGACTGACCGGACTCTCATGCCCTACACTTATGCGTTTATCCATGAGGTTCTACGTGCTGCCAATGCCCTCAACATCACTCCTCCCAGAGTGGCCAACAGAGACACTACAGTAGCAGGCCATCTCATTCCTAAGGTGAAGCACTACAATATCTTATACATATACAAGCAACAGGGCTGTAGAAAACACATTAAAATGACAGTATTATCAAATTTCACCATGCTAAATGCAGAGTTACGGGTCTTGTACTGCATGCACCAGTGTGTAAAGATGGTGCTCTGTTTGGGCTGTAGGGGGTGACTGTGTTCCCCATGCTGAGGGCAATCATGCAGGACAAGAATGAGTTCAACACACCAGACCAGTTCAACCCCGGACACTTCCTGGATGAAAACGGCAAATTTCTAAGGAAAGAAAGTTTTATTCCCTTTTCTATAGGTAACGTTTAAACGTCTGAATATTTGACTCTTTTTCCTGTAAAACAGTTCATCTACACTTCAGTCCATTCACTGACTTGTTTTTCGCAGGTAAACGCACATGTCCAGGTGAGCAGATGGTTCACATGGAATTCTTCCTCTTCATCACCTGCCTGATGCAAAGCTTCAGTTTTCATGTCCCTGAGGGCCAGACTGTGTGCTTGGAGGGCAATGTTGGCATCACCACAGCCCCCAAACCCTTCCAGATCTGTGCCGTGCCACGATGATGCATTACTGTTGGCACAAAAATCACATTTGTGTCCTTAAATGGCACCATGATCATTCTGTCTCCTGGCTTACTAACCATATGAGCACTATAGACGGGTATGTTCTCTCTGATTAAAGAAGACACTACAGTTCATGTATTTTTATACACACTGCACGTTTGCTGGTATAGTTTAGCTTTTCATTATTTATCTGAACATTTTACTCCTGTCAGTGTGATGACCGCAGCATTGAGGACTTTTTGTTTAAAAAAATCATTGACTAATTTATTTAATAGCACTTAAGATCAGTCCTAAATATCTGAACTCGGCATTGACAGTCTGACCTCAGAATAAATGCAACATTAACACGTTAAACAGAAATGTGGTCAGAATTCAATAAAAAGGTGCAAATGCAGAAGGAACGTGTCATTTTGTAAAAGTTCTGTTTGTAGTTGAGTGTTTTCTAGGTTTTGTATTGTTGATTTTGTGTTTCTCATGTGCTTATGCTCATTACAGACCTCTGGTTGCCTCTAACATAATGGATTGCTTGTGTGTGTGAAAAAATGCTGTATTAATCTATGTCATCTCCAGTGAACAGTGTGGATCTTTCAGATCAGACAGTGACATCACTGCTTACTTTTTTTAGTGAGCTCAGGGCTTTAACCAAAGCACAACAGTCTTCATCTGTGAGACTTATTCTTAATAAACTTAATTAACTTATTCTTAATAAAATGTTTTCTTGCTGCCTGTGTGTGTGTGTGTGTGAGTTGCGACAGCACATATTTCTGACTGTAGTTAATCCAGTTTAATGGTCTCTTACAGTGCTACTTACTGTGGTTACTTAAGCAATAATACACTTGAGGGTCGTTGGCACTGATGTGCTGCAGTCCAAGGCATGACTCTGCTGCCTGAAGAGCAGTGCACCAGTGCCAGTATCTCAAATCTCTCGAGTGTATTATTGTGATTATACCACTTTATTATATCTTCTTTATAGTAATAAATCAAACAGCATCAGAGCCACCTCACTGAAGATAAGAGTTGAGCTCCATGCCAGCAGAAGCATCACTTAGGATGAATCATAAGATGAAGAAAAGGACACTTCAAACAGTCAAGGAGTCTGATTCAACAGGAAATGCTGTTCGTTTTAGTCAATTAAACTTTTAGGGTCTAACAATCTCCTTGTTGTTCCAAATAAAAGAACATTTGTAAGGTAAATTACCACTTAGTTAAGCGAAAAACCTCAACTGGATAATTTGAGAAGAGAAAAAAACTCTGGACCTGCCTTCTAACTGGCAACAGACATCTAATAAAGTAAGAGTCTCCAAGCAGGGAGAGGGTAAGGATGTTCACATGACAAAAATGCATAACATGGGACAATAAAGATATGAAATGACATTTACATTAAAATCACAATAACATGAATAAAATACAATAATCAAATGAATAAAGAAACCAAAATGAATAATCAATACAGGAACCTTGCAGCGGGTTTATCACTAATGGTTATAAGTAGGAAATAAAATGACTCGGCAGCAAAGACAAGAATTATTTTAAAACACCAAATCACATTAACAGTACCAGTCAGGTCAAATAGCCAATAATATTCTAGGCCATATGTTAATAATGTCAGAATATAATAATTAAATTAAACTACGATCTTTTAATCGGGTGAAAAAAATTATTAAGTAATAGGGTCAGAGGTCAAAATTAAAAAAAGAGTTTAACATACTCAGCTGTCACCATGTCTTAAGATGTCTTAAGAGGTTTACATGGTATGTCATAAGATGTCTTGAGACATCTTAAGATGTATGAGTGAAGACATTAGTGTCTTTATCTTGAGACATGAAAGGCAATGTCTTAAGACATGCAAATTATTTTATGTGTCTTAAAACAAGGCATGACTTAAGACATCAATTTGTCTTAAGACATAGAGATGTTTCTTAAGACATTTCAGTTGAAACCAAAGAGTGGTCACTTACTAAAATGTCCTGTTGTATGGGTGTGATATTACTGTGGTACCAAACTATGAACTATCACCACCACATCCCTAATGTAAATATAACTGGTATATTCTCGTGAAAATGTGTTATTTTTTATTTTTTAGTAGATGCTACATCCGTATAACAGTCACATTCTATTCGCGCCTTCAGTGCGACTTCGGTGCAGAGTCGGACACCGCATGTAAGTTTTAGTGCTGTTATACGGATTCTGACAGCACAGAACGAGTCACATTCAAACTCAGCGCCAGGACCAACGGACATTTACCAACGGATACCAGTAACTTCACTTAGGTGAGTTTTATTTAATGAAGTTTACTTATCTTAAATGATTGTTTGTACATGTTTAGAGTGTTTATGTCGGGCTAAGCTGCTGACTTATGTATTTTATTATTTTACAGCCTTGTGTTAGCTGTTTATACAGTTTGGCTAAAAATGCTAGATAACCAACTGGCTAATGTCAGCAAGCTTAGGAAAAGACTTCTAAATTGAACTTTTTTTATTTTCATAACCAGTGCATTGCTACATCTTTTTTTGTAAAATAATAATTTTCTAATAATGTTAAAGAATTGTGTTTGGTATTCTTTAGCCAAAAAATCAGCTAACAATGCTAGCTAGCTAGCTAGCTACTGTTAGCAAGCTAAGCTCCCAAGCTTGGCAAAATGCTGGTTATTTTTAACCCATTTTGCCTCCTAACTGCTATGTATTTGTGTAAAATAAAATAAAAAATCTTATAATGTTAAAGAATGGTGTTTGGTGTTCAGTACAGACTTGACACGGGAACAGATTGAAAAAAATTATTCCAGTTCCACCTTAAATGGTACAGCAGTTACAGGCTGAAACTTCAGGCACTCTGGTATTATTAAGGTGGACCACGGTGTAGTAGTATTTCTAAGCTAAATCTTAAATGCATTAGCTAAAAAAATACAATAAACCATTTGAAACACTGAGTCTGTACAGGAGTCGTTTAAATACATGTCAATGAAATTTAAGGTTATAAAACCACTTTTTAGTTGGTGAGATTGAGAAACTAAAGAGTGGGCCTAGACACATATTCTATGTAACTGTTTGACAATCTGGTACAATCTGGTGTCAGATTATTTTACATAAGTAAAAATTCTGCTGTAAAATATATTAACAACATGTTCAGTATAGATTTCAGAGTGAAAAACTAATACTGAATATTATGTTATGAAGTTGCCTTAGTAAGAGGAGGTATGAAATTAAGCATCAACACTAATCTGTGATAGTTAACTGTATTCTTTAGTAGTTTTATTAATTTTTTATTAATTAATCATGTCATTAAATCTGCTGGCAGATATTTTACTGAATATGTAATATATATTTTAATGTAATAGTGAGACTTAATTTAAATTATTATTAATTTGTTCCTCAGATGAAATCAGCAGTGCTTCTGTAGCCCATGATTGTTACTATTTTTGCATCATGCAAGAGTATTAAGTCAATATGGTGTCCACCACTTAAAACAAAAGCATTCTCATCAGTAAAAAAAAAGAACAAATCATAAAATTTAATTGCTAAATGTCAGGTAATAATTTGTAAATGATTTCTTACTGTGTTCAAAAGAGAGTCTAAAATCAAATGTTAATGCTATTCTTCATTGCTGTAAACTAACAGTGGATGTTTAATAAAAAGAAGCAAAATATTTTATGCAGCTGTCATCTATTGGTCATCATGATTATGGACTGCATTTGTTAAACATACTTCTGAAGGTTCTAGTAAAATAGAAGAACACTTCATAAGTGAAAAGTATTTATTTTCTCCATAGACATGTAGTGACTTGTTATTGGCTCCTTCGCATGTGGAAGCTTGGCCATGTGGAGTGATGATGTACAGAACCTACTGGGAGGGGAGAGCAAGCAAGGTAAGACAGACTTTAGACTAATTGTTTGTCAATTGTGGACAATATATGTGCTTGAATGTATTATTTTGTGCAGGACTGTTGGACTGGTTGGGTCTGTTGTGTGGGTACTATAGACAGTAGCTGTTTGTAACCTGCATGCTGCTCTCTCTGAAGGTTCAGTAAAAGAGCATTCATGTAACATGTGGTTTCTATTGTTGTCTTCTTTGCCAAGATGTCACAGAAAATCCTTATGTACTACCACATTAGAACATGAGAAGAGCTGTGCTGTTTTCCATGATAACTCACAACTGAGTTTTCTTTTGCTTTTATATAACAGCTCAGAAAATAAATATAATAAAACTAAATATAACTAAATTGAGCATTTAGCATTTAACATATTTTAATATTACTATTTTCTTCAGCCAAATTACAGTTCCTTAACAAGCAGCTTGTTACATCGCAGTAACAAACTCGATTAGCTCACTGTTTCTTCTCCAGATACTTGTAGAACTCGAATCGCTCACTGTTTTTAGGGAAAAAAATAGAGTTCATTTGCAGAAACAGATAAACTTCATTTCTGTTATTTTTGGAAAAGGCCTGTTTTTTGCAGGTTCATTCAATACAGACATGCCTCAATATGTCTTAAGACATCTTTATAATGTGTCTTTAGACATGTCTTAAAACATCCCAAGACATGGTGATGGCTCTGTATGTTGCAGGTGTGAAAGCGGCCACAAACCACGGTCCGGACCAAAGGAGCAAAATTTGGTCTGACAACCAAAAGAGGAGGTCTTGGTCTGGATCTACTGAACCATGGTCCGGCTCGCGTGCAGTGTGAAAACACTTTTCTAGAAGATTCAGACTTTCGGATCAAATACAGGAAGTTGACGCAGGTGTCTTAACAACCTTCAGCAACAACAGAATAAGAAAAATAAGCGTAACAGCAGCAATAATCAGCCGTGGTAGCCCATGGAGCGAGGAGGAGACGACATGTTTAATATAATTTTGGTCATGTGAAAAGTCAACTTAAAAACGCATGAAAATACTGAAAGGTGCAGCTTATTTTCTGAAAGGATGAGAGAGAAAGGAAATGACAGAGCAACCTAAAGAAACTGTGGCAGCGTATATTAAACTATTTAAACACGTCAGACACACGTCCTTCTACAAACCAATCAGTGTTGATTGTAGGAAGACACACACCGTGTAAGTGATGACGACAGCACGTGGGTATGTCATAATAAAAGTCTTTGGTTTGATCATTAAAATGCAGCGTGAACACAAACCTAACCAGACTAAATATATACAAAGTACAAACATGCGAACTTTGGTTCAGACCATGGTCCGGACTTTCAGATGTGAAAGCACCCTTAGGGTAGGAAATCCACGGAGAACATGAAAACCACCCAGAAGGGGACTTGAACCCAAGACCTCAGTGCTGAGAGGGGAGTGATAAAAATGTAACCAATATCAAAATAAACATAAAATATCAATAAAGACTAAAGTTCAGAAAATGTTAGTAACTCAAACTCTGGTACATGACTAAGACATCTGAAGAAAATAAAATCAGAAAGAATATTGATGGTAAAAATAAATAAATGGTCAAACAGAAAATCTCTACATGGCTTGAAAAGAAACGTAAGCATGATTCAATCTCCAGATCAATAGGGAAATGTTACAAGACCCCTGGTGGAATTCTCAAATTTATTTTAATTAATGGAAGATAAATCTAATCAAATTAGGATGTCTGCCCTCTCTTTTACAACACAGAAATATACAGTACAAGTGCTCAAGTCTTAGGTCTTATAATGTAGCCCCACATTAATAAAAAAATAGAAATGAACCCAGAGTTACAGCAGAAAGACAACCTTGAAAAAGAACCAACGACTGTCCACTAAATTTCCCACTTAAGTTTGGGAAATTTAAACTACTATGGGATCAGTGAAAGCTAATTCATTAGATATATAATTCACATAGTTAAATTAATTAAAACTGGTTGTTGTATTAGCTAAAGAACATCTATAGAGATTTGTTTTGTTTTAGAACTTTTGGAGAGCATCAGTTTGTTTGTGTGTCCAGGCAAAATGTGCGTTTGTCTGTCTTCTCCACAGTGGCTCAGGATGAAGGAATGTTTTGGCCTCAAGGATGATGAGAGTTGCTTGAAGTGCCCTATTAAACCTTACTTAGTTATGGCTACGACAGCGAGCTCTTAGAAAGCACATTTCTTAGAATAGGGTCACAAAAATCCCAGAGTACCCACAGCAATTAATATTTAGAGTGATTTTGAATAAACAATAACAATGACACCTTTTGTCCTAAAGGAACATATGACATCTCAAGAAATACAATTATGTCATTATGGGCTGAGAACATAAGCATGGCTAATCGAATATATCAGTGGAGAGAGTAGACGGCCAAGAAGACATGCTTTAAAAGCTGTTATAGTACAGTATCTGTATGTTTGTGTTATCATGAATAGACATAAATGAGTGAAGAGATAATTGCCTTATCTAATTGCTTTATCTGTATTTCAGGCCATATACTCTTGACTCTGTCCCAGTTACAATTTGTAAAATCTTTGGAGATACAAAGTGTAAAGATAAGTGTTTTCTCTTTCTGCTTGTGCAGATGTACAATCGCTTCCCCACCCTCATGTCCTGGTTGCCAGGTAAGCACAAAACTGGCTCCAGCCACACCAAGATTAAACACTTCATTCAGAAAGAGATTCAGAGACACAAGATGGACCAAAGCCTCAGCAACCCCAGAGATTACATCGGCTGCTACCTGGAAGAAAATGAGAAAGTGTTACAAGATATAAAATTGCACAGATATGTTAAGTGAGGTGTTAAGTCGTGGTGCAGCAAATGTCAAAGACAAAGGTTAAAAAGTATTTTAAAGTACCGGTAACTAAAAATGAGTAGCATCTGCATGTGTCAGTAAGTGTCACTTTGTTTCAAATACTTGTAATCATAAATATAAACAATATTCCTGCTTTACAGTAATGTAAACCTCATGCTGGGCTAATATACAGTGTATATAATGTTCCAGTCAACTTAATGTAGGCTTACATTTAATCTGGGGCAGAAAAACAGGCCCTAAAGTTTAATGATATAATGTTTTATACAAGCCTGATTCGATAAAACCATTGGAACACTGTGTAAAATGTAAATAAAAAACAGAATGCAATGGTTTGCAATCCTCAGAAAACCATACTTTCACAATAAAACATAGAAAACATGTTAAAAGTGATACATTATAGCAATTAATGAAAAAATAACTAATTTAAAACTTGATGTTAGTAACACATCTCAAAAACATTAGCACAGGGCCAAAAAAGGCTGGAAAAGAAGTGCTACTAATAAAAAAAAAAAACAGCAGAAGGAGCAATTTGTAAAGAAGTCACATGACTGGGTATAAAAATAAATAGAGAAACAGTTTCTCAGAATCAAAGATTGGAAAAGATTAAATTTGCAAAAAAAAAAAAAACCAACTGCATCTAAAATTGCAGAACAATTTCAGAAACATTTTCAACATAAAAAATTAGCAAAAATTTTGAAAGTCCAACCATCTATAGTACATTATATCATTAAATGATACTGAGAAATTCCTGTGCCATAAAAAATTGTTCTGTAGTCAGATAAATTAAAATGTGAAATTCTGTTTGGAAACCAAGGATGCTGTGTCCTGTGGACTCAAGAGGAGAGGGACCATCCAGCTTGTTAGGGCACAGTTCAACAGCCTGCATCTCCGATGGTATGGGGTGGCATTAGTGCCAGTGGGATGGGAAGCTTACACATCTGGAAAGGTACCATTGATGCAGAACAGTATACAGAGGTTTTAGAACAAAATACAGTATACTCACATCCAGACAATGCCTCCTTCAGGCAAAGCCAAGCCAAGACAATGCTAAACCACATACTGCATCCATCGCTATCTCATCACAAGCTCTAATTCTACTTCATTTTAATTATGATACCTGATATGGATGCAATGATCACTATTATTAATATCATTATTGTTTTACGCTATAGCACAATGTCAGACTTAACTTATGATGTAAATCTCTATCAGTAGTTTGATCAGAGGAGGATGGATCCCCTTTGTGAGTCTGGTTCCTCCCAAGGTTTTTTCCTCAAGCCTTGAGGGAGTTTTTCCTTGCTACTGTTGCCTTCGGCTTGCTCACATAGCGCTTAGATTCAAATTGTCTAATACTAATTATGTAAAGCTGCTTTGTGACAACGTCCGTTGTAAAAAGCGCTATATAAATAAATTTTGATTAATTGATTGATTGATCACAACATCACAGTTTCACAGAAAATGAGTCCAGGTGCTGAACTGGCCTGCAGTCCAGAACTTCCACCAGTAGAACATTTTGAAATGAAAAATCCAGTAAAGACGCAGGACTGTTGAACAGCTACATCAAACAAAAACATGACAACATTCCTCTCCCAAAAAAGTATTTGGTCTCCTCACTTCCCAGATGTTTACAGACTGTTGTTAAAGGAAGAGAAGATGCTGCACAGTGGTAGACATGGCCATGAGAAGTTCTGTTGTGAATACAGTGTGGCTTAATGAGATTTACAAATCATTACATTCTGTTTTTATTTACATTTAAGTTGCATCTCAAATTTTTTTGAATGAATTAGGGCTGTACATATTATTCCATTAAGTTTCTGCACTTGGTATGTACACATTCTAGACATGCTTATATAATCAGATGATTTGTCTTTACAGTCACAGCTGAAGACTTTCACATGAACAGAATTTCATGTCTTCAGCAGAAAAAGTAGAAGTTTCCTCAGGATGTGGTGAACATGCAGCAGAGTAAAACTGTCCATCACACTTCTCTCCTTCTCATAGAGGACACTGCTTAACCAGACAGAGTGTGAAAGAGTGAGAGACAGAATAAATCTGATTAAAGATGTTACTCTGCATGTATCTGCTCTACTGTTTGCTGCAGGAGACGGCAGGTGAGTGAGTCACTGCTTCACCGTTTACTGCAGAGGAAACGTACGCCATTAAAATCACTACAGGACTGAGTTTCTGGGGGTTTGTAGAGTTTTCTGAATGCAGATGTCTGTGTCACATGATCATATGATCACAGCTCATTTGTACCTGTAACTGTGATTATAATCAGTCCTTTAATAGTCTGTAATGTTTTGTTTGTTGATTTGTGAAGGTTTTTGGTGGTTTCACACATTAAAACACTAAAAACAGACAAAAATCTTTATTTTACAATACGAGATGATGTCTGGCTGGTAAACACAGATTTGATGACTGACAGGATTAAAATGATCCGACGAGCTCTGAGTTAAATAAAATGGACATTTTCTCAGAGGATGAAGCTAAAAACTCAGTCATGAGGCATCAAACATAAATAAAATCACAGAGGAGCTCCTGTGACGGACTAAATACCCCAGAAACTGAATATGGCTTTTGTCTCACTGCACATTGTTACTTCATTCCGCTGATCTTCTGCAGACAATAATCTTTATTTAAACTGTACAGACGTCACTTTAGCCCCTTTTACCAGTTCAGCAGTTGCTATGTTGAGAAATTTTCAAGTATTTTTGCGGTACCTTTGTTCGGTTTGGAATAGTATTTGAGAAACAAAGTGCACACTGGATTTCAATGGCTCATATGAAAGTACATACTTGTGTTCCAAAAATGGAAACATTGGCTTTCACTTTTTGTAATGGTAAACAACCTCTTATAGATAATAATATGTTGTTGTTTTTTTAATGAAAATCACCCTTTTTTTTTTTTTGCATGAATCTTAATATCTTCACAATACATGTTGATAGCAATTAGATTCTGCTCAAAACAATTGCACTAACTACATGTCCACAAACCACCAAAATTTTAGAAAGCTACCTATAACCTGTAGAATTTTATAGAACATTTATCAAAGAATGGGACAGGCGTCTCCAAGTATACACAAGTCCAAAAATGGCACATATGTGTATTTTGGTTTAAAACTACTCAAAATTGCCCCAAAGTACTCTATCTATATAAATTATCAAAATGATGTAAAATGTAAAAGTATATTTTTAAAAGTATTTATTTTTAATTTTTTATTAATAATAATATTAATTTATTTATTATTAATAATATAATAATCATCTATAGTTATATTAACTACAAAAACATCAAAATCAAAGGTCAAATCTTCTCTTGCGTCTCTGTGAAATACCCGTATGAGTGAAACTTCACCACAGTGTGACATTCCAGAGAGAAGCGCACACGATCACACAACCCCTCCCCCGCACACGCTCAGCCTGTTTGTCTTTCACCGCACAGAGAGACCTGAAGACTCAGTGTTTCATCAACATGGCGACCTCCATGTCTAAACATGAGGTCAGCTCATTATTATTCAGCATTGAGATTCACCATATGCTGTGTTATTTGCATAAGAGCTTATGCGTAAATGTATTTACATACCGATTCAAACCGGCCATTTACAGCGCTTTGCTCTTTATGCCTTTGAATATCTAAGGCTCCGGTTGGCTGAGCGATTCGCATGATGGCTCTTTTGAACGGGAAAAGGGTCAACTATTGGCTGGTAAAGGTGTCAGTCAACTAACATGAGCCCATCAGAAGATAAATGGGCTGGAACTAATTCAATTCGCAACGTGCGCTGGACAGATGCTTCACGCAGACTCATGGATTAAATCATTTTGAAATGTGCAGTTTAAGTTCATGAAAAAGGCTGAAATATTCTCCGAAAAAAAAAAGCTGTTAGGATGGACCAGAAATTTTAGCCAATGCAGTGGTGAGAGATTACTAAACAGATCGTCCTCCTCTAGACGCTGACCAACACACAGAAAAGCAACAGAAAGTTTTAATGAAATAATGTCAGAAACACATCAAGTCTATTATACAGATCAGGTGTGAATTCATCAAATGTGACGTCATTTTCTTTGTTACATGATGAAGAAAAGTTGGACACATTATGTACTAAACCTCAGTTTACTAAAGTCTGAGTAACTCGTGTACACAGATGATAAATAAACACTGCTGAACAAATATTAATCATTTTAACTGTTATTATTTAACAAATTTGGATTTCTTAGCCAGAGTAGAATAACAAAGTTATAGGAAGGTTTGATGGGAAAACATTTATCAAATGTTCATCATCATCACTGTCTGTTTCTGGTTCTGACTGTAAATTTAATTCAAAAACTTTTAATTTAATTTGTATTATATCACAAAAACTGTTATAACTGCTGAACAGTTCTGTTAATGAGCAGTTTATGATATACTTCACGTCCCTGCAGGCTGCACACTGTCAGACACTCAGCAGAACCTGATCAGATACCCAGGAGAGTCTGTTCTCCTGCCCTGCTCCTGTACTGACCTAAACACCAGACCTGTGAGTGTGAAATGGGAGCGTGTAGACTCAGGTGACACTGAGATATCCACTGAGAAGTTCCACTACAAAGACAGAGTCCAGATGTTTAATAAGACGCTTCCAGCAAATCTCTCTCTACTTCCAGCTTCCAGCAAATCTCCCACCTGACTGAGGAAGACCAGGGCATGTACAGATGTACAATTCACAACAAACAGTCCACCACCATCAGCCTCACTGTCAGAGGTAAACATGTCTACACTTAATGTTTCTGTTTCTTCATTAATACCTGAGAATACTGTGATACTACTGAACATCTCAGCAGCTCTGCAGTCATTTCAGATGTAATTACAGGCTCTGATTTACTAACATCTCAGATAACAAGTGCTGATGTGCATCTTCACTGCAGTACATTACACATGACATTATTCAGTGATTGTGGCTGATTTATAAAGATAAACTACACAGATGACTGCACAGATAAAAAGGTAAATGAGGCTTATAGGAGGTGGAATGTGAAGTGTAACTACAATATACAGAGTGTGATGTGGTAAAATATAAAAAACTGAGGGAAACAGTTAAGATATAAAAAATAAAAATAAATAAATAAAATCAGGCTGCAGTTGCTGAACAAGCAAATAAACAGGATTCAAAGCTGTAAAAACAAAACAAGGCAGAAATGAAGTGAATAATATTGTCAATACGGACGTCAGCAACTGAAGCAGTTTCCCATTTATACTTGATGTCAGGTTAGACTAAAAACTTTTATACATTATGTTCCTGCAGGCTGCACACTGTCAGAGACTCAGCAGAACATTACCACATACCCAGGAGAGTCTGTTCTCCTGTCCTGCTCCTGTACTGACCTAAAAACCAAACCTGTGTGTGTGAAATGGGAGCGTGTATACTCAGGTGAGACTGAGATATCCAAAGAGAAGAGTCACTACACAGGCAGAGTCCAGATGTTTAATGAGAACCATCCAGCAAATCCCTCTCTACTCATCTCCAACCTGACTGAGGAAGACCAGGGCATGTACAGATGTACAATCCACAACAAACAGTCCACCAACATCAGCCTCACTTTCATAGGTAAACTGACCTACACCTTTTAAAGCCGAGAAGCTCAAACTAACAGGTTAAAAAAATCTCATAAGTGATTTCAAGCTAAAAAGATGTGGTACTGTCTTAAACCATCATTTAACCACAGAAGAAGAAGAACAGTAACATTCATACACTCCCCTGTAAAATGACTGGAACAGTGAGGCCAATCCCTTTACTTTTGCTGTTGACTGAAAACATTTAATTTGACATTAAAAGATGAATATGAGACAAAGTTGATTGGGTTGTGGTTGTGTGGACCAGTTGGTTGAAATGGATCCTTACAAAAAGACCTGGGACTATAGTCCCGTAGCCCAGGCCTAGGCGCACCCCTGCAGAATAATTGCAGAAATATTGGCCAAAGCCAGTACAACCATCTGGAATGTCCTGAAGAAGAAAGTCGTCACTGGTGCACTAAGTAACATGTTGAACAGGTAGACCTAAGAAAACGACAACAGTTGATGACAGAAGCGTAAGTGCTGTAAAGAAAGATCCTAAAACAACTGTTAGTGACATCAACAACGACCTCCACAGAGCAGGAGTGAAGGTATCACAATCTACTGTCCACAGAAGACTTTATGTACAGAAGCTTCACCAGAAGATGCAAAAAACTAATCAGCAAGAAGTACAGACAAGTTTTATGGACTGATGAGGCAAAAACAAACTCTTACCAATGTGATGAAAATCTAATGTTTGAAGAAAGAAAGGATCTGCTCATGATTCCCAAATATACAAGCTGATCTGTGAAACACAGTGGAGGTAGTGTCATGATTTGGGCTTGCATGTCATTTTTTGGGATGGGCTCATTAATCTTCATTGATGATGTCACACATGATGGCACCAGTACAATCAGTGGTGGTTTCTGATATGGGTGACATGGGCAGCTGCCCAGGATGGCATGACGTCAAGGGCGGCCCAAGGGTGGCCTGCCCCCGAGAGGCCTTGTGAAGCACCCTGGAGACCATTGCTTTGCTTAGAGCCGGCTGATGTTCATCCCAAGGGGGAGAGAATATCGCAGGATGTTTGAGTTGGTGGTTTTGCTGGTGTTAGGTGACGGAGGGCTTGTTTGCCCAGGGCGCCAAACATGCTAGGACTGCCACTGAATACAGTGACGATAGACGTCTAGAGAAACATTTTGTCTGTCAATTTAAAGAAAGATGCCACAGAACTGACTGAGAGATTCTTCTTCATGCTGCAAAATAGTGACCGAAAACACTCTGCCAACACTACAGAGGAGTTCATCAGGGCAAGAAGTGGAAGGTTTTAGACTGGTCTAGTCAAGCTACAGACTTAAACCTTACAGAGCAGCATTTTACCTGCTAAAGAGGAGACTGAAGGGAGTAACACCCCAAAACAAAGACCAACTTAAAGAGGCTGCAGTGAAAGCCTGGAAAAGCATCACAAAAGAAGAATGCAAAGGTTTAGTGATGTCAGTGAGTCACAGGCTTGAAGTAGTTATTGCAAGCAAAGGATTTGCAACTAAATGTTAAGTCTTACTCATTTTAATCTATATTAAGTTTACCTGTTTCAATACTTTTGCTCACAAGAAAAATGGGTGTGTTCAGACAACAGGTGCTGTGTTCTGAACTGTGCATCAGACCCAGATGTAAATAAAAGCTGAAATGTTGATCTTTTGTCTCATATTTTACTGTCAAACCCAAACGTTTTCAGTCTACAGCAAAAATAACAGGATTGGCTTCACTGTTCACCAATAATTTTGGAGGGGTGTGTATATGGTAACCCAGCTGAGGGATCAGTTGTATCTAAGCAGTGAATGCTTTATCACATGACTTACAATTCTGTCATTGCAACTCCAGAGCATCAAATCCTTCATCAGCTCAGAATAAACACACTTACAGATAAAGTATTCAGTCTGGTCTCACTTCTGGAAAACTATTTATATTTTTACAGTAATCATTTGACTTTCATGGATCTGCACTTTATTAAATGATTCGTCCATAAAATAAAATTATCAAAATTCATCACTTACTTCAGATGTATGTGTTTGGAGTTTAAATTTAACTTCTTTAGTTTAGAACTGGAGCTACAAGGCTAATTTGGACTCCAACCATGTACAACTGGGGTGAAAAGTTTTTTAATTATGATCAAGTAAGTCACCGTTAAAACGATATAATGGTCATGACCAGAAGCAGCACTGATAGTAAAATATGATGCATTATGTTCCTGCAGGCTGCACACTGTCACAGACTCAGCAGAACCTGATCAGATACCCAGGAGAGTCTGTTCTCCTGCCCTGCTCCTGTACTGACCAAAGAACCAGACCTCTGAGTGTGAAATGGGAGCGTGTAGACTCGGATGAGACTGAGATATCCAATAAGAACAGAAACTACACAGACAGAGTCCAGATGTTTAATGAGAAACATCCAGCAAATCTCTCTCTACTCATCTCCCACCTGACTGAGGAAGACCAGGGCATGTACAGATGTACAGTCAACAACAAACAGTCCATCAGCATCAGCCTCACTGTCAGAGGTAAACTGATCTACACCTTTTAAAGCAGAGAAGCTCAAACTAACACATTAAAATCTAACACCAGTATTATATTCTGTTCAGTAATCCATCAGCACTTTAGCTGTAAGTTGAGTATAAAAGTGATAAACTGTTTAGTTTTGTAATAACTGAATCAGAACTGATCATTAGGTTTTACACTTTTCAGACAGACTGAGACCTTCATGCAGATGTGATGAAACATTCAGTTATGAGACATGACGTGTTAAAAAAGTGCAGAATAAAGATGATGACGCTTAAGAATGATCAGAGTTCATTTTAAATAATTCACACATTAAGTTCAGGAAAACTACATAAATTGACTTTGATGTCAGAGTTGTGTGTTTAAGTCACAGGATTCACACTGATTTTATTTTAACCTCCTTCCTGGTGGCTGTAATATAGCACCATGTCTTAACATCTGTCAAATGTTTACAACAGAGGTCTCCAGTCCTAGTTGATCTACCACACTGTACAGTTTAGATCCCACCTTAAACAGCACACCTGACCCAGGTAATTCTTTCAGGGTCACCTGAGTCAGGTGTGCTGGATCTGAACTCATCTGGTCTTAAACTGATGAGGTTTAAATTCAGAGTAAATGATTTATATATAAATAAAAAACTTCAGTCTGTTAAAGGTAAG
>BRDA01064135.1:0-29761 GCA_036984385.1 Crenuchus spilurus
TATATATATATATATATATTGCATTGAAGTGCCTAACAAAGTATACAGAGACTACAGTCTATAATTGTAGAACTGCAAAGTGTACCTATATAGTCAGTGGAGCTGATAAAAAGGACAATGACAATGAAACATTTTTAATCATGTGACCAACCTGGCGGCCATCTTGAATTTTACAAATGTGTGTGTGACACAGGAAAGTGGCAGAGAATTCACCAGAAAAACAGTGATGTGCTTCATGTCTACATAACATTATTCTTTCTAATGTTAATACAGCGATTTTTTTTGTAGACCATAAGGACTACAAAATGTGTTTGATATGCTGTCCACCATGTTGAAGTGTTAAGGCTATCCTTTTCTCCCATTCCTGAAGAATTTTCACTAAAACATTTTCTCAAGCATCCAAAGAGAATCAAGTGTTTGCTTACTCTTTAATATAGCAGAGATCTTCTGATGCGCAATTGTTAAAAAAAATAATCAATGATTTTCTTTGAGTGTTATTTTTAAGGGCGCCTCTACATTAGATGAGTTCCTGTGAAGCACTGTGTGACATTTTGTTTAAATTCTTTTATTTAAATATTATTTTCTACCATTGTGGTGTATTTGACTTATGAAAATGGCAGTAGTTCCCAAAACATTTAAAATATTCCTGCACATGTTGTGTAAGACTTTCAGCAGTCTTCACTAAGATAATGTGTATGGGGCTGGTCCGTCAGGCTCTGTTTAATCAAGCAAGCAGTAGAAAACATGTTCAACATGTTCAAAAGCAAGCACATGTTAAACATGTTTTCAATAACTGGGAGCAGCCAATAAAAAATGAAAGATTTGCATACTCAAGCTTATGTGAATATCATTTACGGTATCAGTGTTGCTACGCAGCTTGCCACTCAAAAATATCACAGTAACTTATCCGCTGCTAGTGAGGCAATATAATGAATTACGTCAACAATTTAATAATCAATGTTAACAGTTATATAACTCACACAAAGCCATCTTACCTCAGTAAAAAGTTTATTTCCTTCATTTATGACTGGAATGGATTGTATTAAAGTTCCTTTGGTCACCAAATTAAAGGCAATGGAATATCACTCAGTAAGTCTCCTGACAGGGGATGCATCTCACAGCGAGTGTGCCGAATTCAGCACAACACTGGATTATGTTTTTAGAATTACAATAATGAGGTACATTTGTGGTTGAATTAATTGAGTGAGTAAGTTTGTGTGCAGATTCACTGACAATTGGGATGCTGCCCACAGAATTTATTGTGCCCCACCTGGCTTTTTGTTTTAGAGACACCACTGGTTATTAATGATTGTGGGTGGTTGATATATATAGTATTGTTTTTTGTCATTGATCTGGTTAGTCTGTAAGTTGCCTATGCCAACATGCTTATATAATATAGATTATGTAATTACCTGTTCATTTATGTGTAATTACATGTGAATAGTAAGAACTTCTCATCTAAGGGTTAAAAACATTTTGGAAAGCTAAAAGTTTAATCTGCAGTGTATATGTAACCTATAGTTTTGGAGCCATGCAAAGATCATATAAATGAAAAACTGAAAAACCGCAGTCTTATTGCCGTTTGGAGAACTGGCCACTTTTTTAATGTTCTCCCCAGGAGAGCAGTGTGACATTTCAATTCAGGTCCAGCAAGTTGGGAGGTTTTTGGAGCCCAGGGCTGGCACAATGGCCCAGGCTTCTTCCACTGGCAGGGGCTAGAGAGCGGTCTGTGTTGGTGGTCTGGGGCTGGGAGCAGACGAATGGAGGGAATGAGTATTCCGTATGCTGGGCTGCTGAGCGGAATCAGGATGGACACGCTGCAGTCCGCCTACAGCTCATGCGCTTTCTGATTTATTTATTGTGGGTCCTTTTGTTATGTCTCAAGCACGTTTGGCCTAAGCATACACACTGTAGTTAGGAATGTGTATGGTAAATGGAGTATGGCAATGGGGTGAGGTTTCCGTCAAACTTCTGTAACTAACTGTTAAGTAGATGGGAAACACTAGTGCATTGCTCAGACATGGTTATGTTTATATGTGCTCACAGTCCATTACACATTCATTATACTAGAACTAAAATTTTTGTCTAGAAAGCCATTAACCTTGTAGTGTCATAGTTTCTAGGAACATTTTTACCAAGAAAATTAATGTCAGGTAAAAACAATTTGTATGCACAAGAAAGTCAAAGTAGTACTTTTAAGTTGTTTCCTTTGTTGTAGAAACTGATAAAATCATTGGATTTAGCCAAACTGAACGATTATGCCCCATTATTCAGTAATGTTGAAGAACAATCCACGTTTCCCTTTATTAGTGAAAATGGACTCTGAAACTATTGCTATTGGCCAGCGGTGATGTCCGAAGAAAGTAGTCTGAAGAAGAAAGTAAGTGGACCATTTTGTTGATTTGGCTGCATGAATGAAAAAACTGTGGAATGTCAGCTTTAATTCAAAGATATTCACATCTGTCTTGAGTCAATCAGTCCAGAATGAGTTCTCTTTTATTTTAACTCAACTCATTGGTTAATGGATTACTGAAGATCAAGATCTCCTTCAATTCATATGCATTTCTGGAGTTTTCCAGAAGATTTAAACCACAAATACAGCCTTGAAAAGAGACGGAGTACAGTTTGTAGAGCACCTTCTAAGCCCTCAGAAGTCATCCTGATATATCCTTATGCACAAGTAGGACAAAAATGAACCAAATGGTCCAAAGTGTATAACCTCATTTGTCAAACATTGTGGCATAAAATAATTAACTAATCATGTGTTGGTTGGTCAGAGACTTGAGGCAAAGATCAAATGCAAAAGGCCTCCAAACTTCACAGTTTTATTTCAATGGCTACACTGATCAGCCATAACATTAAAACCAATTTGCTTATAAGGCTAATAATAGTAAATTCTCAGTGTGCCACTAAAAAGAGTCATGTTATATCTGGGATCAAGATGTTAGCTGTATATCATTTAAGCCCTGTGAGATGTAAGATGGAGCCACCACATATCAGACTTGCCATTCCAGCACATCCCACAGATGCTCAATCAGATTGAGATCTGGTGAATTTGCTTGCATATTTTTCTTTGCCATCCAACTTGTTCTCTATGAGATTTTGATTGCACAGCCTAATATATCTCAGACCCTCACATGCACCATTATTACAAGATAATCAATGTTATTAATTTCTTCTGTGAGTGATATTAATGTTTTGGCTGATCAGTGTATACGCAGTAACAAAAAATACTCTCCTGAAGTGACATTTCACTGAAATAAAAGCTCTTTTACTAAAGTGGTAGACATTAATGAAATTTTTAACAGCGCCATCATTCCCAAATCATGGCACTTATGAAACTAAGCTCTAGCTTATAACCCAATATGTCAATTCTGGAGACTTCTACTTGAGTTAATGTACAATAGTACAGGAGATTTGTGGGTGCAGAAATGATTAACTGACAATTCATGTAGGTTTCTTTAATTGAATTTTTAAGTAAAATAGTATAAGCCAATAACTACAAAAATAATCATTTTTATTATATTTACTCTTGATAAATAAGTATATTCTTTTTGTACATTAATTGTAATGCAGGTATGTGATTTCTGTTTTTACTCGATGTTTTGATAATTTTTTTCTGATAAAATTTTATTCACTTTTTCAAATTTGTCAACCACTGAAATTTAAATAGGAGAAGAAAAAAGTTATCAGATTAATCTGAGTTGAAATCTTTCATATAATTAGCATGCTTTCTTCATCACTGGAAAGATGCTTTATAATGGTGTTACTAATAGCCGCAGGTGTCGGAGTGGAGGCCGGCGCCCATCCAGCTGTCTCCATTGGTCGCCTGCCGCAGCAGTGAAACACAAAAGCCTTCAGCTATCCTCATAGACACAGCACAGGACGTTGGTTGTTTCACTCTGAGAACTGTGCAGTAATCTGTGCATAATGTATCAGTGCACAGTACAGGAGGACGTGTTCATGGTGTGAATGTACTAGATACATAATGACATAATGAAGACATAATGGAAAAAGAAAACTGCCAAGAAAGCACGTCCTCATACATACTGCACCAGCACCTGATCAGGAGAGAAGAACTGCATGCTGGACATTTTCAGCATGTGTTGTCAGTCTTTTTCACACAGAATGAAAGATATTTTTAATCCAAATTTCATCACCAAAAAGAAGCAAAAGTGACACTGTATAATAATATATAACAACAATGTATGAATTTTTTTTCAGCTGAGACAGCTTTCCAAAATTAAGTCTCTAATATCTTTTCAAGATTTAGAGAGGGTTTTGCATGCATTTGTGACCACCCGCCTTGATTATTGTAATGCACTTTATGTTGGCATTGATCAGGTTTCATTGTTGCGTTTACAAATGGTCCAGAATGCTGCTGCTCGTCTACTGACAGGGACACGTAAATGTGAGCACATCACCCCTGTTCTTGCTTCTCTACACTGGTTGCCTGTCTATATTAGAATTAATTTTAAAATTTTATTGTTTGTTGTTAAAGTTTTAAGTGGTCTGGCTCCCACATACCTAACAGACCTTCTACACACATACACCCCACTAAGGTCCTTCAGGTCGGCTGACCAGCTACTTCTTGTTGTCCCCAAGTCGAGACTGAAACACTGGGGCGACCGACCATTTGGTACCCAAACTATGAAATGAGTTGCCCCTCTATGTGAGACTGGCCCCAACACTATAGGTCTTTAAATCTCATTTAAAAACACACCTTTTTTCTATAGCATTTAAAAAATGACAGTCTCTAGTTAGTTTGAGTCACTTTGGGAACTGTTTTGTATTTATATTTTTATTTTTAGTCCTCCTTTTATGGTTTATTCTTTTAAATTATTTTTATGTGTTTAATTTTTACGTTGTATTGTATTGCTGTCTTTTATCTGGAAAGCACTTTGTTCAACTTTGTTGTCTTTTAAAGTGCTCTATAAATAAAGATGGTTTGGATTGGATTGGAATTTTACTTCAAAATGTCTTATATCATCTTGCAAATACTGACATAAGCTGTGGAAAGGTATTGTGTTATGGTATCCAGTGCATGTGTCATTGCATCCCTGTTATGTAGCCTTTAAAAGTGTGTCATTTGTCTTTGGTTCACCTACTACAGATGCCCTCAAATGATAACATTATGCACTTCAATGTTATTGTTTCATTTCAAATGTAATGTTCTAGAACACAAGAGCTGAAAGAATGAAAACTGTGTCGCTCTCCAGTTACTTACAGACTGCACTGCATCTCAGACTTGGTGGTATTCCCTTACAGTAACATTAGTCTTCTTCTTTCTCTATGCTACAGGCAACGCAATCAATGAAGCATTTCTAAGATTTATTTTATTGCATCTCATTTTTAGCTCCCTCCTCTTCCCCAACTTTTCTTCTTTTATTCTCTTTTTTGTTTATTATACTTGACTCAAATGATCTGCATGACAATTGGTTTTATGAAAAGTCTTATGAAGCAAAAAAGAAGCAACAAGCACTGCCAATGCAGAAAACACAGCCTAAAATACCTAGCTAACAAC
The DNA here is from genome assembly GCA_036984385.1 of Crenuchus spilurus. Classification (NCBI taxonomy): domain Eukaryota; kingdom Metazoa; phylum Chordata; class Actinopteri; order Characiformes; family Crenuchidae; genus Crenuchus; species Crenuchus spilurus. Next base: position 5,525 of record BRDA01064135.1, read on the forward strand.
AGGCTTACAGAACTTATATTCCTCGGCCCAGTTCACACTAATTTCACTTTGAATGGGGCCGTGTGAGGCTGCTTGGATGAGCTCTAGTCATGGGCCTACACAGGGGTGGGTAAAATGAATGAATTTGACACAATACTTGATAGATCATGATAATATATTTGAGGAGGTGACTGGGTGGTATCATGTCTCCAAGGGGTCTCCAGTTTACTTCCACAGTGGAGGTCAGGAGAATGTGTTTCTCTAAATTGTTCTGGTGTGAGTCTGTATATGTGTGTTGGTCCAGCAAAAGTTTGGTGTTCTGTGCTGGCTTTGACTAAAGTTCTATCCAGCATCCAGAAAGGGTAGGGGCCACCTGAAGTGGATTAAGAGGTTAAGATAATGAATGGATGGATCAATGGACTTGGAACTAACAAAATTCTTGTCCATGGGTGTCCAATCCTGGTCCTAGAGATCTACCACTCTGCCAAGTTTCTCTCCAATATTTATCTAACACATCTTATTTAGGAAATTAAGGCTTTCATGATCATCTGGCTATGAGACTCAAGTTGGATGTGAATTTTGCAGGGTGGCAGAGATTCAGGACCATAATTGGGCACTCCATTCTACTGCCACAAATGTCACTTTTAAAGTGCTATTAAAAGCTAATAGATTTGTACATTGCACATACTGCATTTCAAGACTCATTAAAGAGAGTTCATGTGTGATGTATGTAATCACATTATTATTATTATTATTATTGAGATATAAATACATTTAAAAAATTAATTAAATTAATAATATAAGTAGAATGGCAGTCAAAAGTTTGGACACATTTCTCATTCAGTGTTTTCTTTTTCTCCTACATTATAAATTAACACTGAAGTCATCCAGACTATGAAGGAACACATAAGGAATCATGTAGTAAACTTAAAAGTGTTAAACAAACAAAAAATATGTTTTAGATTTTACTTCAAAGTAGACACACAACTGATGTCTCAAACACATTAATGGTGCAAGAAATGCAAGTCATGAACTCTTGACAAGACAGCTGTTAACTGAAAGCCATTCCAGGTGACTACCTCATAAAGCTGACTGAGAAAATGCCAAGAAAGCTGGCATCTAAGCAAGAGGTGCCTACTTTGTAGAATGTAGAATATAAACAAATTCTGGTTTGTGTAACATTGTTTGTTTACTAAATAATTACATATGTATTTATTCATAGTTTGGATGACTTTAGTATTAATCTACAATGCAGAACATTTTTAAATCATGAAAAACCACTGAATGTACAGAAGATGTGTCCATACTTTTGACTGGTACAGTGTTTTAGAAGTACTAACAATACTCTATAGGAATGCTGTTTCCTAGTAATTACTGTGCAATAAAGTATTGTTTCTGTAACACTGTGTTATACATTACAGAGCAACTACTGTACTTGTAATTACAATATAGTTACTTACTGAGGAATTTTGTCACTTATGCTACTGACCCTCAAAGCAGAATAGTAAGTATATTCATAAATATTAAGTAATAATTGTGAGGCATTTCAAACATACACTTTATTAGTAGAATTACTCAAAGAGACTATTATATTAGTAGAATCCATCCAACCTGATGTATCCCAACAGCATAGTTGCTAACTAAATTAGCAACTTACATAGCTGGAACAATGCAGTTGTGATGGAAGTGTTTCCCAAAAGCATATTTGGAATTACTGAGGTAACTACGTTGGTAAATTACATAGTCAGCTTTGGGAAAAAGTTGTACTTCAGGTTTAAGTTAGCTGAACAATGCATAGTACCATGTTAGTTCAATGCTAGCCTCGTTGTTGTTGTCTAGGAAACACACCCCTAATATGCTAATATATTGGTTAAATCAACCAATCATATTTAGATAGCATTTTAATTAATCCTACATTGATAAAATAAGCCAATTGAGGTAGAAATGAAAAGAAAATTGTGGTTTCCTCATTTATATGGAAACATCAATGTACCCTTTGATGGAACTATCAATGACTCTTTAAATTTACTTTAAACAAATCATTCATTCTGTTATTTCACTGGCAGTAATTCATATTTCTAGTTGTAATTTAGTTTGTAAAAGCAAAATTGTATCCTGTACAGTTTAACTTTGGAAAATGTTAATTTCATGTGTTCAATTTACCCCCAAAAAAGATAAGCAATAAATAAAAATAAATAAATACATAAACATTTTAACAGCAAAATTATTTAAAAATAGTAATTGTGTGTACAGTTACATTACTAAAATGACAATTTATTACCATCAATCTTGTACAGTTACCAATATACTACATACACTCACTGGTGACTTCATTAGGTGCACATACCTTGTATCTACACTCATTGTCCAATTTACCTCCTCTGACCATATTGCATATCATATATCTGTAGGTAGTTTATAATATAATGGTTTACTTTAGTGAGTAACTACCTCAGTAATGATCATCACAGGACTCCAGCCTTACATTTCACAGTGAAGGAGCAGAACCCTGCTGGTGTCTGGCTCTTAAGAAGAGGGTGTTCCTGGTGTGATATGGAGCTAGGACAGTGGTCTGAACCACTGGGCAGTGCATAGGCCAAGCTTCTGGGAATACTTAACATAAAATGACCAAAGCTTTGATGCCATGCCTCTGTAAAGAGTATTAAAGCTAAAGAAGTGGCCTCTTTTGGCCAATTCAACTCCCCCTCATCACTGACATGTGCCGTCTGCTTAGAACACTCTGTCATTCAAAAAGGGGGAAGGTTATAAATAGGCAGTGAGCAAACAGTCAAGGCCTAAAAGTTTCCTATGGCTGCGGGCCTGGCTCAGATTACATAATGGGATAATAACATGCATAGATTATAACGGATCCTCTTTATTTATCCATAATAATATTAGCCTGGATAAAGTCAAATGAGTCCCCGCTGTCAGTCAAAGTGAGTGGCAACAAGGGAAGTCATGTTAAAAGTGTGCCACCGGTGCATATGTTCACAGTTGCTGCTGAGTTGATTTAAGTTGGTGGCATGTACCAGATAGTGTTTCTTACTTAAAAGAAGTTTGAGAACTTGTGTCAATATATTTTACTTGTACTTTAAGGCAGTGTTATAAAATATGGGCTTGTGGGATTTTGTCTATGGAAAAAGAAAAACCTGTTTAAGTCAAAGAATGAGGGAAAACAATTAAGAATTTTTTTCTTCCAGACTCAGACAACGCTGGAACATTTGTTGTGGCCATTAGACAGAAATCACCTTATCCTCTGCACAACCAATTACAAAGCACCAGTTGTGCTCGGCCGCCACTGGTTCTTTTTATAAAAGCTCAACCTTCAAGCGTTTCCACAAGAATTAAAGGAATTTACCATCCGCACAAAAGTCGCGGATTTGTTGCAGTTCATATAATTTTGGTTTTGGCATTGCAGTAATTTGCGAGCGTGCACTTCAAATGAAATGGTTTCGTGCAAAGGAGCTGCATGTTGTGTGCGGTGGACGCTTGTCTGGAGTAATTGAGGTCATTTGATATGCACCATTTGAGGGTCCAGCCCTTTCACATAATGTAGTGTTCTGACATGTGCAGGAACCCACGCTATGCCTCCTACCATACCCTTAAATGTACTTCAGACTGTGAGCAATGACTCTGGAAGTGGTGAAGTTTTTGCTAAGTAATTGCTGATTCACATAACTCTCATTTTATTTATTTGACTGAACATGATCATCAATAACAGCAGTGGTCAAGCATTTTGGTCAATTTATAAGTCTTTTTGGTCTGTAGAACAAACGCTATCAGTGACAAGGTTTACATGCACACCATTTCCTGACCGGACTAAGAAACTGTTAGTCCAGTTTACCTGCAGGCCAGTGTAGTACATTATAATGTACCAAAGTTTATTCACTCGAAGGTTTAATCACATTTGTAATGTAATTATACAGCATTGTAAAATCCTGCATTTAATCATTGGGGTTACAGGTAGGGCCCAGCCCATTTCTGTCAACCATATTCTATCACCTCTCTACATCCATACTCACAAGCTCTTCACAGGGATCATCAGGTAGGCACCACCCTTTGTTTATGTGACTTCCTAACTGTAGTAACCTCTTTACCTGTTGTGATACACAATGATAATGATATCTATTCAAAATAATTTAAAGTCAGGGATGAGCTTTTATTTGTTTTGCTTGCATCATGAATGGTACTAAAGGTTTCAATAGTTTCCAATAATCGGGCTAAACTTAGAACTAAGGCCTAGTCCACACGTAGTCGGGTATTTATAAAAATGAATATCTCCTCTACATCGTTTTCAAAAATAATATCATACACACAAGATCGTTTTAAGAAAAGTTTTCATCCACATGAATCTGCATAAATACGCCGTAGAGTGTTGTCATAAAGACACCAAGCGCATAGATGGCAGTGTAACACAAAGCTAACGCCCATGTCAGCCAATCAGAATCCTTCAAAACAAACATGATAGAAGCGCTCCTCCTTTGCTCCTCCACGTATTGGAGAAGCTGAACTTGTAAAAACAAACATGCAAAAAGTGTTTGAATTAACATAAAAATGAAAACATCACAGCATCATTTGTCGCAGACTGTGATGTTCTGGACTCTAAAACGCCGTCTTCACATGTACACACGCAAACACAAAAACGGTGTTTTCCAAAATCTCCACTTTGGCCGGAGTTTTCATAATCAATCGTTTTTGGTGGTGTAAAACTGCGTTTGCATGTGGATGAAAGGCCCAAACACATAAAAATATACAAATACAAATACAAATACCCGGCTACGTGTGGACTAGGCCAAAGACCGCAGACTGACAACAAAACTATACTCAAACTGTACTCATGTCTAAGGCTAAACCTAACCCTAAGAGTCTCAGACTGAAGTTGAATAATTGGTGTGCATGTAAATATGATCTGTTTTGTTAACTCATTGTACTGTAGGGCAGAGGGTCCTAAACTTTTTCTGAACCATTTATAGTTAAGAATATGTATATAAAATTTTAAATAATTTTTACCCAATTTTCTCTCCAATGTTACACTCCAACTGACCTGCCCATTCTTTGACTCTCCCTATCACTTGTAATGTCTCTGACTCTAGGAGGGTGCAGACTAATACAGGCTTCCTCTTTTCAAACTGCTGCTAATACATCGCCACAGGGCAGCCAACACACTTGGGAGGAAAGCGCAGGATCCCCAATTCTGATGGATCACCTGACAGATGCCTGAGTCAGCCGACATTACTTAGTAGTGCTAGGGAGAGAGTGCCACCTTACCCGTCTGGAGAAAGAACATGGTCAATTTTGCTCTCTCGAGACCCAGCTGTGGATGGCAAGCAGCATGATCGGGATTCAAACTCACGATCCTCATATTATAATGGCAGCACCTTAATCCGCTAAGCCACTCAGGCCCTCTAGAATATTTTTGAGCCACCCAGCACACCCCCAAGCACTAGCAGTGTTCAAACATGTTTCAAACATCTTTCATTTACCTGGCTGAGCCCCCCTACAATAACCCAGTGCCCCTCGTTTTGGGAACCACTGCTATAGAGTGCGTAGATATTTCATGTTTCAGTATAAGGCATGGGATTGGAAAGAGGATGAGGGGTGATCATTTTCACCACTCTTTTCAAACATGGTCACATACTGACTGCAAGAACAGGCTACCACTAGAAAAAGAAAGCCTATAGCAATGCCTAGCAGTAGCAGCAGCTTATTTTTACCAGAATTGGAGACAATTTATCCTCAAAAAATGTAAACTCTTCCTGAAGGGCTTAAACATAAACTCTTTTTTGACATCAAGCAATGACTTCTTCCTACATTTTTTGACAAATGCTTATATAGCAATCTTGCTTCATGGACTGTAGTAGCCAATTTTACACATTCAGGGTCTTGTCAGGTCAAGTGACTGTGCACAATGCATATTCTGTTCAGTGTTGTAGGAATGAAAAAGTACTTTTTCAAAATTTGGGAACAATAAACAGCTTCTGAGAATAAATCAAAATGAAGCTAAAATCTGGACATATCCCAGGAGATACAGGAGAGCTGGTCATCCTACACTGTAGAGAGAAATCTTCTATATTCAGCAGTATTCACAGTGTGTATTTCCAAAACCAATACCGCAAGCATACTAGCCCATGGTTACCATTTGAACAAGAGCTGGGCAATGTCTATTGTCCCTATCTGTGCATCACATTTAGATCTTGATGGTAAAAAGAAGCTTCTCAACCACCAGCCTCCACCCACCCACCAGACAAGCCTCAAACCTCTAGGGCTCTATTCCCAGACCAAGAAAGCGGCTCGAGAAGCCCAGGGGAGATGCACTGCCCCCAGGCATGGGTCCATCCCTCTGGTTGCAGGCCTCTCAAAGTTCCTGGCTTGTCCTTTGTGGAGGTGGTGGCAGAAGGCCAAACTCTGGCTCCAGTCCCAGAATTGGAGCATAGTGGACGTGCCCTGGCACGAGGTTACGGTGGACACAGAATGTTCTTCGGGCTATTTACTCTTCAGTCTCACAAGTCTTAACCCTGTACACTATTGTGCTCTGGCCTTAAAGGGTGATGGATGTCCAAAGACTGAAACTAGAGCCAAGAAGCCAAGACAAGCCTGGAGTTAATCAACAAATGAATGAGTGATTGGTATATTTAACCTAAACCTATAAGACTACATTTGGTTTGAAAGGCTGAAAGGCTGTTTAACACCATCTGATCTTATCTTGTTATAAACATATAATTCTTCAAAGCAATTTCACATCAGAAGCTCAAGCTCATTCAGGTTCTATCTTTGGAAGACAAATGACAAAGTAAGTCATTAGCCCCTGGCATAGAGAGGTAAAACAATGGCATGAGTTGTAGAGGCAATTAGCAATTTTCAGGCATCTTTGGTACAGTTGGTCCCAACAATGGACTCTCTGTTGCTGTAAGGGAGACGCTTTCGCGCCCTGAAGGCAAACATAGAGAGGATGAGGAGGAGCTTCTTCCCGCAGGCCATCTGGACTCTGAACTCTAGTAAATAGCATAGCACATGCACTGGACTATGCAAACATACACATAAACGCACACTTCCATTCCACTATGCACACTTACACCATCCATGTTTACAATTTAACCACCATGTACATTTGTATATTTATATATTGTATTTGCATTCTTTTGCATACTATTTTCATATATATATAATTGTATTTTGCACAATTTATCCATGTTTTTGCACAAGAACCTCTTCCTTCTTCATATGTATATTGTGGTTCTTACTGTCCTTTTATATTGTGTTGGTACCTCCCCCCCACACCCACCCTTTCTTAGTGTGAAGGAATCAAAGCATTTCACTGTCAGTTATACCATGTATGATTGTGTATGTGACAAATAAACTTTAATTTGATTTGAATTAATGAGTTATAATCACATAGCTTTCAGTCTACAGTATATGTGTCAGTAGTGGTGTGTTAACATTGGGAAATGTAACCAGTTCTATGGCAATTGTGTAACATAGAAAAGAGACAAATTCAAAGATCTGGATGTTGTAAAGGGAGAAAACTGTAGTCTTATCTTGTTACATATAAACTCATGAAATCTTTCGCAATTTCATTAGATGTAATATAGAATGTACACACTAGGCATTAAGCTTAGGAAGAAAGTATTGGGACAGTTACACAATATTTTGGATTTTGGAAAAAAAAAGATTTTACATGTACTTACATTTCCCTAAATATATTAAGTAGAACCAACTAATGTTGTCATTTTTAATCTGCTATTCATTTTAGTTACCATCTCAGGTCAAACGTTTAATTTAGTCACATGACCAACACCATTCAGCGTGGCTACAATTTCCTGTCACTTAAGTATTACTTTGAATGGTTTAAATGGTTTTCTTACAGTTTCCTCTCATTTAAGTATTCTTTTTCATTTCAATTGCAGAGTTTACGGAGCAACGCTGCAGACATGAAGGAGCTGAAGCTTAGCAGGAATTAGCACATGCAACAGGACTGCTGATGTGTGACCACAATTATGTCCCGCTCTAGACGCCTCTCTCATGTGGCCGTCACCACAACCACCCGCATTCCAGAGTGTCCAAACATGTTGACCAGTCGAGCTCTGCCAGACCCGAGTGCCGACACCCACTGCTATAAAGTCTTAATGATTTCATCTGCTACCACTTCAGCCACCTGTGCATTGACCAACATATGCTTTATATTAAGCCTCTGTCAGTCCACAGCACCAACATGTTTTTTTCCATTTTTGCTACCATTTTTTGTTTGGTGGTAACGCTGCATAAACATTTAGAGCAAAGCACAACTATGCAGCTCTGCAAGCTTCTTCCATGTATTTGATCAAGTCGTCATGATGCACAAAGAAGCAATATGATTTGCCTTGGAGAGTATTTTTACTCATTTTTCTCCCTGTTTAATTTGATAGATAATCAATGACGGCCACAGGCGGGCCCTGCTGAGTGCAGAAGAAGGATCCTAATTGAATCTGACAATAATTTTCACATCGTTCTCATGCCCTGTCTCCAATGCCATTAGTGACATTCTTGTGCTAATGGTTGCCATGACAGCATGAGCAATGCTCATTAATGACCTCAGCGGTAGTAACGTTCAGAACAATGTCTTCTTCTATTTCCTTTCTCCATATTCCTACTTTTTGGTATCTGGATTTAAAATCTACTAAGGAAACTTCATGGACACAAGGATATGGTGCCAACAGAGACCAGAGTGATCAGGGAAAAGAGAGGTCACAGTTGCATGTGTTGTGCAGAAAGCGGCCTGTAGTTGCATCAAGGCAGGAAAATATAGATCTTTCTATTTCTAATGGCTCATATCTCTGCTGTGTTCTTCCACTGCTTTACCCCTTTCTGTTGCTTCACTCACTTTCTTGATGGCTCTTTCTGGTTGCATCTGTCTATTGTACACTCTTAAGAAAAAGGGTTCTTCAGTGGTTGTTTGGTAAAGGCACTGGTTCTATATAGAACCATGAACACTCAAAGAATCTTCTGAATGCCTAAAGGGTTCTTTACAGTTCAGGGAATGGTTGTTTGTATTTGCATTACACAAATTGTACCACAGTGTGCTGATTTTGATGGTTTATAATTTGGTTAGTTTTAGGTTATATGCAGGGGTGCAGATAATTTTTTTGGTCTAGTTCTCAAACGAGCAGCTACAGATGTTGCTTGGTGCTCACCTTTTACAATGCTCGAAAATAATACAAGCATTGATCATCACTACCCTCCTGAAATCACTGTTTGGAGCCATGCTATCTCCTGCAGCCATTTTTAAGCGAATACTCTTTTTTTACCTTCAGTCTCAGTCTGGCATTTCTTTGGAGGTGGTGGAATACCAAAGTTATGACTTAATGTAGCTTGTTTCCTGGACATGCTGATGAATCGGTGGAAATCTTAAAACCAGTGAAAAAATAAGCTAGTGCTAGTTATCAATTAACTACTCTCTTGAGCCCGTCTACATTACCGTCAGGGTTGCCAGATCCATAAAAATTAATCAGCCAAAAGTCTGCTAAAACCCGCCATTCAGAAGTTGTCTGTCACACGTTTGAAGCAAATGGCAAAACAACTAAGAGTGTTCGACTTAGTATTTGTTTATAAGGGATTTATCAGTCCATCAAACCTTTTTCTTTATCCCAGTTCTTGCAAATATACCGCCTCCCGTATTTCCCCATTTGTGACTTTTTCTTCACTTTCTCTCTGTATCTCTCTCTCTCCTTGTCAGGCTATCTTTCCTTATAGTATGTTCTCTTCGTTGTTATTGTTGTATTCAAACTTCCTTAGTGTAGACTTTCTACACGTTTGCCCGCCGTGTTGAAGTAATATCCAAGGCACCGGCCGTGGCAATTTTTAAAAGTTACCCAATAAAATGCATCCTGCCACCCTTGAAAGTTCACCCGCGACTGGATTTTCAACCAAACAATTTGGCATGAAAGCCGCGAACCTGTCAACTCCGGTTACCGTGGCCAAACATAATCAAGTAAATGGTGCGCAAACGCGCGTCACATTGTAATTCACGTTGCGTATCGTTAATTTTGACCACGCATGCGCACCTGCGCACCACTTATGTGCATCCCTGGTTATATGTTGTCCAGCATGTACTGCTACATTTTGTTGTGGACTCAATACAACAGCATTAATAATAATAATAATAATAATAATAATAATAATAATAATAATAATAATAATAATAATTAAGAACAACAACAACAATAATAATAATAATAATCATCATCATAATCATAATCATAATAATCATAATAATAATAAAGAACAACAATAATAATAATAATAATAATATTAACAAATCTCATCACTACTATATGGACAAATACTGTTTTGACTGAATGTTGCATTGACTGAAGCTTAATTGTTTAAATAAGTTGAACTGTAATTAACTCGATAAATGCAATTATTTGCTACAATCTTTTAAAAAAGATGGTTCTTCAAGGGTTCTTTAGTACAAAAAAATTATTAACCATGAACCATGAACACTCAAAGAACCCAGATGGTTCATTCCATGGTGAAAGGGTTCTTCAGATTGATGAGAAATGTGCTGTAGATGGTTCTATTCAGATGCGTATTTGAAAATGGCTCTATATAGCCCTGCAAGGGTTCTCCTATCATTACGATGTCAAACTTGTAATAATAGAGGAAGCCTTTTTGGTTCTATATAGAACCATTTTCAAAAGGTTTCTATATAGAGCCAACTACAGCACATTCCTCATCTGAAGAACCCTTTCACCCTGCAAAGAACTCTTTTGGTTCTTTCAGTGTTCATGGTTCTATATAGAACCATTTTCTTTACTAAAGAACCCTTGAAGAACCGTCTCTTTCAAGAGTGTATTATAATATGGTCACCAGTCATTTTGTGCAGTGAGTTATACAATTTTCATTTGTTTACATTTTAAAGAATGTTCTATTACATTTAGAAATATTCATTCATTCATTCATTATCACACCCGCTTATTCCTTATCAGGGTCGCAGTTAGTCCCCTACCCCCTCACCGGGCGCAGGGCAGGGCATTACATTAATCAACTAAGCCCAGGACAGGGCGCCAATCCATCACTGGGTGACACACAGACACACACACACACGTACGTACCTACGGACAATTTTTAGATTACCCAATTCACCTGATCTCCATGTTTTTGGACTGTGGGAGGAAACCGGTGTCCCCGGAGGAAACCCACGCAGACACGGGGAGAACATGGAAACTCCGCTCAGATGGGGACTTGAACCCTAGACCCCAGCGCTGAGAGGCGAACGTGCTAACCACTAAGCCACCGTGCCGCCACATTTAGAAATACATTTTGATAAAACATTGTTCTTTATAGCACCATAAAAGTTCTACATAGAACCCTTTAAGAAGAACACTTTTTTGGTACTATATCGAATGCTAATAGTGTACTAGTTCTGTGTCGACATTTTGGCATTGACTGAATCTGACATCTGAAGGTAATCTTCAAAGATTCAGATCCAGGACCAGGCCAAGATGGAGTGACCAAGAGAACAGAAAAAACATCGCTCATGGATGCTTGTGGTATGCAAAACCAGGAAGTTGATTCACGACAACAAAATAAGTGCTTGCCAAAATGGAGTTTTCTGCTTTCAGTTCAAGTCCTCACTTCTCTCCCAGTGCTTGGCCCCCTTTCGGTTGCCTCCCTCGGTTTCTTGATTGCTTTCTTTCTTGTTGTGTCTGACTGTCATCCTCACCACCCTCTCCACAGCAAAGGGTCTCATATGGACACAGTGGCTCTTATGAGAAGTCTATTCTTACCAGATCAGCATAGCTGTGTGAAAACAGACGGAGCAAACAAGCATCTGTTGTGGACAGGGCAGTGTTTTCACTGTGGTCAGGCTTTGTTTAACGAGTAACGTCGCTCATGTCCCATGAGGCTCTTTTGGAGGACTGCTTTGCTCTTCTCGGGATGAAGCGCTGGTGGAAGTGTGGCGGACCCTTTTTCAACGGCCTGTAAACAGCAAGGGCCGTCTGGCCCAAAAGTCACATATGACTTGCCAAGGACTTCCGGCATGGTGGCCTGAGAGTACGGCCTCGGGTGGTGGCTTTTGGTTAGAGAAGCAGCTGGAACAGGGCATAAATTTTTCACACACCCCCACAAACACAACCCTTCCTCACTGCGGCCACCAGCTAAACTCACCCAGCTCCACCCAGACAGCTTGAAAGCATTAGAGTCCGTATGCTACAGACTAAGACAAGCAAGGGAGAAAGAACTGATGACAGGCAGAGTTTTCTCCCTGTAGTTGATGCGGGTTATTCACATTGTGTTTGATAAGCTGGTTTTACACGGATACATAATCAACCACTCCTTTCCTCAAATCACTTAACCACTGAAACATACAAAATATACCCTTTCTTTTGTTTCACACTCATCAGACAGACTACTCTGTTATTATAGCAGTGCTGGTGTGCTGATTTGCTGCATTTCACAGCTGTGTATCTCAGATGAACATCCCGTGTACACAACTTCTCTGTCCCTACATACTCAGCATGAACCACTCAAAGCGTAATGAACAATGAGATTTACAAAAGATTTTTGTAATAGCACACAGTAATCTTACTGTTTTAAAGATTTGAAACATGAGCTTTGTCTCCTCTGACCTGTTCGTCATTCTGACTATATAGGATTTTGTAAACTTTATGATGCACACACATGCAGCTACTGATTAGAAATGTAATCAGATACTGTGTTTGCATGGCTATTGCTCTTCTATTTAACTAATTATTTACAAGTTACCCACCTCAGTCTGACCTCAATCTAACTTCTTTATTCATATTGAGGTGTACACATGAACATATTGTAGTCTGACTGAGCTATTAATCAAAAAATCATTGGATAGATAGACTGAAAAGATTATAAAAGAAACATCTGTCTTATTTTTTTCATCTAGATTGACAGTCTGTATTCGTTTCTCTTTTTTAAAAGTTGTACTGACCCAGTTTGAAAGGGCACTCGGACACAAAGAGGCATTCACACACATCCAGGGTCTGTTCTATACAGAAGTCCTGTACTTAAGTTCCTCTCCCTAAATAATACAGCTGAATCCTCAAACTGTAGGTGGAGATAGTCAGATAGGGTGGAGTTAATCCCATTGGGGAGCCCAATTCTGAACAAATGTCATGTTTTCAGACTGAGTCCCTGCACAAAAATTGGAAGTGCCTTATTTAATAGTTTGTGGGTGGGCAAGAACTTGAGATACCCAAATATCTAAGCAAAAACATGCTTCAAACAATGAGTAATAATTAATGTCCCTATTTTATGTGAGCTCTCTGCATACCTGTTGTCAATCTGGAGGGTAGCTCTATCCAGTAGGGGGCAGGTTAGAGCAGAAACATCTGACAAAGACAATAATGTGTTCCTTGATTGCTACTTCTGACTTAGAATGAGGACACAAATGAGTGTGATAATGTTGTGAGATTCAAAAAGGGTATAATGGCAGAACCTGATGATTCAGAAGGCTGAAAACATAATGACATTGTGGTATACTGCCTCCAGTGGTTATGCTGGTTTTACATGTCTCGGATCCCGAGACATGTCTATACTGCGAATGAATGCAAGAATCATGAGGCAGACGTCTGGCGGATGTTTAGTTAAAAACAAGTGTACTGTGACCCTTTAGTCTTCTGCCTACCATAAAATGATATAAGTCAGTGTACACAATATATTGGCTCCTCTTTGTTTTTTGTTTTTTTGCTTTACTGAGCTTTAAAAAGCTAAATCACTACTTCCACCTTTAATGTAGCATTATAAAGCCAAGCGTGATTCTCCTGAAGCACTAAACCCATGCAAATATTTTTCTTTCATCAGATGACTGAATTCTACAGGTGTTTTATGGATCATTTGAAAAGTTGGAATAATAACGTGTTCTACATAAATCAAATGAAAGCACTGTGGAACAATGTCTACCAGAGAAAGAACAGTTAAAACCTGTGAGATGTGCCATGAACAGCTGCAGCTCAAGAATCGATAAAATATAATCACATCTTTCACATTCATCCTTTTCATCTTTTTTTGGTCCCTTTGTAACACAAACCTGTTTTACATCTTGGTGGAAATAATGAAGAAAATAAGTTTTATGAGCTTCAGGAGGGATGCAGATATATTTGGACATGCTTTCATATCACAGGATACGGATTTAATTACTGTTAGATTTCACTTTTTCATTTTGTTAATAAGCACGCCGCTGACTGACAGTTGGTTTATTGCTGGATTTGGTGAAACGTCTCTTTATTTCCGAGTGACTTTATTGAGGTTGGAGAAGCAGCTGAGTGCACAGGGTTGGTTAGCTGCCAGTAATGGACAGATGCAGATGCCAAATTGGGGAAGTGAAAGTCCTGCTCTCTTTCTCTCTTTTTCCCCCTTCTATCTCTCCCCCGCTCTTTCCATCATGACAGCCAGCAGAATCACCAGACCACACATGCACACTCACACACATACACACACACACACACACACCACCCCACCTTAACGAATCCCTGACTCGAACCCAATGAACGTAATCAACTGTCAGAGGTTTGTGGGTATATCTAAGCCTCAAGGGACTGTTTTCGGGAAGAACTGAAGACACAATAAGGTTGTGGGCAAAAGCATATATTTTGGCAAATGCATATATTGTCATGCAGTTTAGTATGCTAGCCAGCATATTTGGCTAGAAAAAGGCTGATTATGTATGATTCAGAGGCTATTACAGTCATTTTGATTAGCTCCATTGCTGTCACATGGAACATCAGGTTGTGATCTTTTTCACTATGCAAACATCTTTAATATTGGGTTTATATGAATTTATTCTGATATTAGAGTGTTTTTATGCCAACATTTCTGCAAAACACTACACATGAGATAAACTGTCAATCTCATAGCCGTCTGCATGGTGCTGCGTTTGTTCTGAGTAAGTAAACATAACTACAGTAAAAGTATTTTAATCATAAATCAAGAATGTATAGTTTGGTGCAACATGGTCATTTCTTTGTTACATATGACATTTCTGCACAAACATACTGTATATGTATATAGATGTGTGTATTGTGTATGTACAGGTGCATCTCAAAAAATGGGAATATTGAAATGTAAATTTATTTCAGTAATTAAATTCAAAAAGTGAATTTCATATCATAATTACACACAGAGTGTCTATTCCAAGTGTTTATTTATTTTAATGTTGATGATTATGGTCTACAGCCAATGAAAACCCAAAAGTCAGTATCTCAAAATATTAGAGTATTATATAAGACCAATTAAAATTATGTTTAATACATAAATGTTGTTCTACTGAAAAGTATGTACAGTATATACCGGTACACTCAGTACTTTTTTGGGGCTCTTTTTGCATGAATTACTGTATCAGTGCTGTGCAACACCAGCAGATCATATGACTCCCTAAAGCATCACTGATGGTGGAAGCTGCACACTAGACCTCAACAGCTTAGATTATGTGTCTCTCCACTCTTCCTCCAGACTCTGGACCTTGATTTACAAACAAAATTAAAATTTACTTTCAGTGATGGTTTAAAGAGACATGTCATCTGCTGGTGTTGGTTCACTGTAACACTTGAAATAGACACTTTGTTTGTAATGAATCTATATAATATACGAATTTCACTTTTCACCAAATGTCATTACCATATCTTTAGTAGTATTAGTATTTACCACTGTTTTTGGAATAGAAGCAAACAGGACACCTTGTACAGTGGTAACCCTACTTATGAGTTTAATCCGTGCAGGAGGTGAGCTCGTTAGCTGGATGTATTTTCCCCATAAGAATACATGTAAAACTGATTTATCCGTGTCAGCCGGCCAATATACAGTATACTTTAATATGCTTAGTAATGTGTTTATATGGGTTTTTTAAAAAATAAACGAGACGACGACGGCGCTCGTGTAGGCTGGCGGCCAAGGAGAGTGAGACCGATGGTGCTCGTGTAGGCTGGCGGCTAAGGAGGACAGGAGGACGGGCGTATGTGTATGGCATGGTTACACTTATCATATAAAAAGTAAAAGTAAAATTTATCTAACTTTCTTGTTCACTACCTTTTGCTACCTTAGCGTCGCTTTCACTAGCACTTTCACTTTCACTGGACAGCGGTCAAAGGTACTGACTGACCTCTTCTTCTACGATAGCATCTAGGGGATGCTACGACCGCAGCGCTCCTAGCGGTTGGCATACTTGAACTAATTTTCGCTACTCGTTACTTGGAATTTTATTCGTTACCTGGAACAAAAATATTCCGAGATCTCGACTCGTTACCTGGAATACTCATTAGTAAGGATGCTCATAAGTAGGGTTACCACTGTACTATAATAGTTACTTTAAACAATAAGCAAAAATATTCTTATTTATATTGGAGGTAGTATGGTGGCTTGGTGCTTAGCATGTTTGCCTCTCAGTGCTGAAGTCTTGGGTTTGAGTCCATTAGGGTGGAGTTTCCATGTTCTCCCCATGTATGTATGGGTTTCTGTCGGGGACTCCAGTTTCCTTCCATAGTCCAAAAACATGAAGGTCAGCTGTTTTTGTCCTGCAGTGATGAATTGACACCCTGTCCTCAGTTTGACTATGATGGTGTAATGCCCTGCCCTGCACCCAGTGAAGAGGTAGGGGACTTACCACGACCCTGACCAGGATTAAGCATTTACGATAACTGATGGATGGAGGGATGGAAATTCTATTGGTAAATACATCATAATATTTTGTAGATTACAATGACAAGTCAATGTAATTTAACAAATACAATTTTTAAATTACGTAAGAATGTGAAAAATACCAACAGCTAAAATATCTGCAAGCTAACACACGTTTTAGACACTTCCTCATTGTAAAACAAAACAAAATCATGTCTTCATCTTCAAGACACAGACTGAATATGTTCAAGCACTGTTGCTAGCGTAACACTAGCAATCTAAACTACATTCTTTCTTGGCTTGCAGGCTTGAGGATCACTATTTCATCAGTTACTTACTAGAGATAGCTGTAAATGCTTTGCACTATAAAGCATAATGTCTATGATGTCTAGAATGTTAACCTAGAGGGACAAATTCAAAAACATCGATTTTAGCTGAGTTCAACAAAGTTCTACAGACATCTGAGTTTCCTCCTGGTTTAAAAGCCCCACCTGAGGATGTGGCAGAGTTAGAACCACAGAAGCCTGATTGTAGTCTTTACTGTGCTCGTTAGAATTAGATTTTACAGTGACATTACAGCAGATAGGACCATCACAGAGGGCAACTTTCAGGTTCATTTGATCCAGGAGAATCATATTTACATGCATACTAGGGGAAATGCATTTGATAAAACCAAACAAGTTCAAGAAAGTTAGCAAAGCCTATTCATTTTAGATAGTGAACAACCAAGCCATGCCTCCTGATGTCACAGAGTTGAGGTTCAACACATTTAATGCTTGTTTTCAGTGTGATTTCCCTTTAAGTGGCTCTTCATGTTATAGTAGGTGACTATGTAAGCTCTCGCTGCTTGAGTGGATGCACATTTGAACCCATCTGCAGAAGACAGGGAGGCAGAGAAAAAAAAAAAAGTCCTTGACGTTTTGAAATTAGTTGACAGATTCCATCAGTCCCCAGGCTCTGACATGTTACATCCTGGCAAATTAAGGTTAAGAGAAGGTAGACCGGCTCGACTCTGCCTGACTGAGCCTTGTCTAATAGAACAAATAGCCGGAGGGTATTCTGAGGCCCAGAATCTGATTTGTAATTACACACACACAAACACTCATACACTGTGGCCACACACGCAAAAATAACACACAAACATATGCAAACACACACACACACACACACACACACACACACACACACACACACACACACACACACACACAGAGAGACTAACAATGTACTCACTCATGAATAGACTAACACATGCAAATACAAAAAAGCTAAATCTGTACAGAAGATTAGAATAAAAAATCAGTAAGAATCAATACAAATGACTGTAATACATTATGTAGTGATTTCTATGTGAACGTGTTGGATTAACTCTTTCCACAACTCTTCTCATGACAGTACAGTATTATTTGAATTTTTAATACCTAATTCATCTGATACCTGCTTTTGTTCATGCATACTTATGTTTAATCAACTAAGGGTGGACTTTAGCAAATCTCTGTCTGATGTTTGAGGAGCATCGAGAAGAATTCTACAACCAGTGATGGCTCTTCAAATGACATCAGAATGTTATAAAAAACAAAAAAAATTTTGTTTATTCCGGGTTTATTCCGGGGTGTCCGGTTTCCACATTAAAAAAACATGGAGGTCAGGTAAACTGGGTGCTCTAACTACTCAGTGTATGTATGTGTTCCCAGCAATGGACGGGTGCCTTGTCTTGAGCTTAGTTTAATAATGTAATGCCCTGCTCTGTTCCCAGTGAGGGGGTAGGGGTCTAACCCTGATAAGGATTAAGCAGGTGTGATAATGGATGTATGAATATTTTTTTTAAGTAATGGAACTATGCATCTAAGAATTTCACTCACATGTACATCTGTGTAAATGTGATGTGACAATAAAGGTCATTTGAATTGATTTGATTTGAAAAATTGGAGATAATAAGATTTGAACAGTACTCTATGTGTCCATTACTGTCACCCGGTGTATTAGACACAAAGACTGTAGGAAATACATAACATTAATAACATAGGCTGTCAATATTACTGCTTTAATGAAGTGTTAAAGTAATAAATGTTTAATGTTGATCATTTTTAAAAAGCCATTAAAGGATTTTCATGTGTGCAGGCCCTGGAGGTCCAGGCTTAGTTAGAAGCTGAATGCACAGATCAAGTTCACAAGCACATTCAGAGCACATCTCACACTGGTAAGAGCTCATTATTGTTCTCTTTAAACAGAGGAACAATAGAACACCAGCAACGTGTAACTCATATGCATGTGATTTCTTGTTAAAAATGATAACAGATAAAGTTTTACTTTATAAATAACAAATAATGTATAAAATATTCATACATAATAAAAAAGAATTTAAAGAAATCAACTGGTTTTATTAAGTGTATTTACCCTGAAGATCAGATGAAGATGCTGGCGGGACTGGAGGCGATTGGTGGAGAAGTTTGGGGAGCTGTGCTTTACACGCTACACACTTAATGCTACAATTTATTGCTAAATGTAACTTACACGCTATGCTACAGTTTATCGGTACATTTAATTGCTACTTTTTTCTTCTTTTTCTTCACTGACTTTTGCCTTTTTCGCCAGTTACCTCTCTTTCACTCGAAGGGCATTACAATAAAAACCTGCCCAAGGTGGTTTGTTTGTCCTCTCCTTTCAATAATTAAAAAAAATGAGTCAGAACAGTGCTGGTACACAGCAAGGCACAACCTCTTCTTCTGAGCACTGATCTTAACACTCACTCATGCTCACAAGTGATTCCTAGTGGTGGGTGGCGCAAGCTTGCTTGCATCATAAAGCAAAACATCTAGTGAGTGACAGGTCGTATGTTGTAAAATTTGTAAGTCAAGGTTCCACTGTATTCTGAATATTATTGAATAGTTCACTGTCCAATTGTGAGACTATGTACTATTTTTGCATTCAAAAAGTCTATTTCAAATTTGATAAGGAAACAATGTCATAATTAACCGATTAAACAGCTTTATTAATAACATTATTTACCTTCTTTTTTCAGTATACATTGTAGAATGTATACTGCATTCAAATAAACTGCCACATGAATAAACATTAAAATTAAGTATCTAAATTTATGATTACTTGACTTGCCATCGCTTTCCTTCTTCTAACTGAAATAACAATCTGATGTAAAACAGCTGCAGAGTGTATTGCACTGACTTTGTCCAATAAGACCATTTCTCTTGAGAGGAAGTGAGACAGGAAGTGTCCCCGGCAGGCTCTTCAGAGTGACTGGCCCCGTCGCCTGTCCTTCCTGTATGCCGTGGGTTTTACAAATGTCTTCAGGACAGAAAACGGAAAAAGGCGGCAAAAAGTCTCATTTATCATCAGCGTGTCGTCAGCAGACCACTACAACTGAGTCGAATTCCACCATGTGTGTGTGGCCATAGCAAATTTTGGGAAATGTGTTACACAACAGACATTTAGACAAAACCTCTGTAAATATGATGTGTTAATGATTACAAAATAAGATATTGGTATAGCAATGCTAAAGTTAAGCAGTTCACATTCATCCCACATTAAACACTTTTGTTTAAATATGAACTGATATAAGCATAAAATCAGATATCAGAGAGATGAAAAGAATACAATACAATCCTGTAATATATCTAGCCTGAGCTAGCACACGTTGTTACCTGTGGTATGTTAAAGGAGACATATTATAAAAACTCATGTTTTACATTTTTGGCACACAAAACCTAGAAAACATCTCATTTCATGCATCATAATATTCATACAGTGTAAAGGTTATCTGCTAAATTCTAATGACAAAGGAATCCACCCCAGACAGTTTCTGTGGGAGCACAACATTCCAGTACATTTTGATTTGGCACCACTAATAACACAATACACAATAAAAACGACTTATTATAGTTAGAATTAAACTTGCTCAATCCTAGTAGCTCCACCCACAGATGGAGAACTCAGCTACACCGTTTAGATTTTGTGCAAGAGAGAGTACAGGCAGGGGCAAAAAAGTGGAGTTACCAGGGCCCCAAGTTGGGGAAGGGCCCTTGAAGAGTCTTTATTTACCTTTATATATAAAATATTATATATATATATATATATATAATTAATGGGAAAAGGGGCTCTAGGCACTGCTTCTGCATAGGGCCCGGAATTTGGTGCTACACCCCTGAGTGCAGGAACTTATGTATATAACAGAACCTGTATGTGTACGATAACCACTTTGTGTCTGAGGGCCCTTCAAACTGGGTCACTACAGCTCAAATCTGCAACTTTTTCTAAAAGAGGGAACAAGGGTGACTGCCTGTGGGAATGCAAACATGAGAAATGTATTTTTGTGGATTTTCTATTTTAAAAATGTGTTTTGTTCTGCTGATTTATGTTGTGTTTGTGCTAGCATGAAGCTGAAGTTAGCTTTTATTCAAATTTCTAATTACATCTTAAATGATGCAGCACTTACAGAATACACAGGTCACACCATTCAGGCAGCTGAATGTAAATCCTGCACCATTTAAGGTGGAGCTGAATATTTGCATAATAAGATTTGTGATATCTGCTGTATTTGTTGTGATTTCTGCAGAATGCTGATTGGAATTTCCTGTTCCACCTTAAATGATGCAGCAGTTACATTCAGGCACATTACAAAAAAGATTCACAAGAAGTTTAGTTAGGTTTTTTTCTGCAACTTGCATCAGTATTACATGGTTAAAACAATTATATAATCTGGTTTAAAGCATCTTAATGAGGTATTTATCTTGAGATATCTTGCTGTTTTGCTATTCTGGTTGAATGGAGATCATGTTCAGAAGTGTTATACTAAATAATTATTTTCTTTGACTCCAAGTAGCAATGTCAGCTTTTGGCCACTGACTCTGAGGCTTATACTAGGAGCCTACTCCTATGTAGTTGCATGTGTTATATGTACATGGAATTGACTACTCTATTGATTCCAATCAGTTCAATAAACCCAAAGTGTGCATCACTAAGTAGAGAGATATGAAGTAAAATTCTCATTGGCTAGAATTTATGTGGACAACCTCTTTGAAGGAGACTGTGCAGTGAGCAGTCATAAAGAAATAAGCACTCTTACCAGATGTTCTTAACATGGCTATTTAGAAAGGCTGAGGAAAGATGTTGTGCATAATTATTGTGGTATTTTAACCAAAGCATATGACAGAACATTCATTTAGACCTCGACTGAACTGTGACAACTTGTGGTAAAAATGTACAATAGACCTTTTTTAAAGGAATGGCATGGTAATAAATTGGCTTTGCTCAATTTTTCACTTATCCAAGACTAAGTAGTCTATTAGCCAAGTTCCAAGGCTAGCATTTCAAATACAATAGTCACCCAGATGGCCAAATAATTCATATAAAAATACATCTAAATAAAGTTTTTCTTAAATGACATCCAGATCTTAATTAAGGTCTCATGAACAAGTTCATAAAATTCAGGACAAAACCAAACTTTTACAAAAAATACTTATATACTTTTGCGAGTTTTCATCCTAGAAACAAAACTAAACATACCCTGAAACCTTAACTGGCCTTATTTTCAAATATATATAGCTTGAATCAAAATATATATTTTAAATATTTGTGAGAGGAGCTTAAATAAGCAGAGACCTGTTTCTCAGAGGGAGTCAGACAGCTGCGCATTTTTTACCACCATATGATAATGACACAGTAATTCCAGACATTCCATTGGTGGATTACTGGTCGTGGATTGCGAACCTGAACAAAGAGTGTTCACACCTAGAAATAAAACCACATACAATTTTTAAAAACTGTAATGACCCGTGTGTAGCCAACACCTCTCTTTATTCAGTTCTGAGCTCAAACATCTAGGCTATAAATGTTTACAGCGAGTTTTCACAACATATCAGTACATCTGAAAACAGGTTTTTGGGAAGTCTAAGTTTAGAGCAGATTTAATCAAAATATAGATTTATGACACTCATACTGTTTTCACACTGTTGTTGCTGAGTTTGTGCTGAACAAAAGCCTGTGTAACACTTTGGGAAAAATATTTTAGATGGGTGTAATTTGTAAAAAAAAAACATTCAAGGTATGTCAGACTACATCAGAGTGTTTGAAAAACCCTCAGACATCAGAGGGTTAAGTGAAGTGCTTCAATTAAAAATTGTCCATTTTAAAGCTTAGAATTGTTTAAAAATTAATGTTAAGTCAATACTTAATGTTAAAGTATCTATATCAGAAGCACAATCATACTCTACAGGGAAGTGTGTAAAGGTACATGCTACACACCCTACACACACACACACACACACACACACACACACACACACACCTACACACACACACACACACACACACACACACACACACATATATACAGTACTCCCAAGTGAAATGGTCAGGGCAACCTAACACTTAGATCAATGAATTAGGTCTGAAATCATATTAGATGATTGTATTACTCTCTAACAGTAACCCATTTACTGCCAGATTCTTTCTCCTTGTGAGAAACACAGGGTATGAACCTATACCTGACAGAATGGGGCCATGGAGCCACCCAGGGAATTAAGGTGTTGCTCAAATGCAATTTTATAATTATACACTTCCTTTGTTGTTGGCATATTAGATGAAATCTAGCAGCAATCACTGTAACTGAAGCACTAACCATTAAAAAATCCCTTCGCATTTAGCTCAGTTCTTTTCTCCTCTTTGATGTGGTCCAACAGTTACATACGTGCAAGCAGTAAAATCGCTGGGACGGCAGCCAGTGTTTAAAGATTGCATCGTGTCACTACAGCAATGTAGACACACTGTATACTTTCCACTTTGAGTAGATACAAAGCTGAAGCAACTTTTTTTTGTCTTACTGCAGTCTTCATATCTGAACTTCAAAGTTTGTTGTCAAGACTCTTCAACTCAAAAACTCAATTTAAAATGTACAGAGAATGTTTAAACATTCATTGTCACAAAATGTCTGAGGCAAAAAGCCCACCAATATTATCTGCATGCAGCTTTTCCTGAACTACTTGAATACGTCACTTTTGTGACTATAATTTAGAACTGAAAGAAACAGTTAAGGAAAAAAGCCACATTTCGCAAGCCTGCTGGTAATATTGCAAAGCTGAAATCTGCATTTTTTTGTTTGTGGTTATTTCGGGAAATTGCAACTTGACTCAGCACATTCATTTTTCTGTCATTGATATTAGTTATAAAATTGTATATAGCTGCTGCAATGCTACACAACTATACAGTACTTACATCTAATATGGTTACAAGTAATTCACAAAAAATCAGGCTAGCTTCAGGTACAGTATTTACAGAATCATTTGCACATACAAGGAATTTGTTTTTGGTTTCACCATGTTTTCATACACCATACAGAAGTAGAAAGCACAACTTACACTAGTGCACAGAAGAATAGACTAATAACAATATCATTAAATAATATTAAAGTGCAAAGTGCAGTAATTGAGTGGAAATTAATTTACACTAGAATTGTGACTAAAGACAAATTCCAAGTGTTTATTGCTAAGAGTTTAATTGCAGACCAGTTGTAATCACTAGGTCCCTTATTATGGATAAGATACAATTTCTATACAATAGAACTTCTGTATATAAATAACAATATTAACAAAATATAATAATAATAATAATAACTACTGTATA
>BRDA01064135.1:29771-41265 GCA_036984385.1 Crenuchus spilurus
TATATATATATAATGTGACATACAGCTGCCAGCTTCAGATAATGTAAGCCACATTAATATTTTGCCATAGAACTGAGCTGCATAGCAATTTGTAATTTAAAAAAAAATTTTTTTGGAGTCAACAGACCCGTCTGCGGGAACTAAACCAAAATTCCACATAAACACTTATATAACTCTGTGACATTTTACCATAGAAACAAAATGAAACATAGTCCAGAAACCTTAAAGTTCAATGTATAAGGTGTTCACATATATATATATAGATTGGACATAAATATATGTTTAGATTGTTGTGAGAAGAGCTTAAATAAGCAGATAAACATCTGTGAGTCACACCGCTGTGCATTTTTTCTTTCCAAAAGATGTGCTCTGTCATTCATACTGTATGATAATGGCAATGTAATTCCAGGTATTCCATTGTTGGGTTCCAGCAGCCAGGAATTTGTTGAATGTGGATGTAAACAAAGAGCTCTCAACTGAGGTTATCCTGAACAAAAGACCTCTCACATGATTGTTCACACCTACGGTATCTCATAAATATTCAATATAGGGTTAATAGCTGAGTGACAACACAGTGGCACCTCACATTCCATAAGCGTTAGAAATAAAACCACATACAATTTCTAAACACTGTAATGAGCAGTGTGTAGCCAACACCTCTGTTTATTCAGTTCTGAGCTCAAAAGTCTTGACTAGAAATGTTTAGAGTGTGTTTCCACAATATATATCAGCACATCTGAAAACAGATTGAAAACAGGTTTTTGGAAAGTTTAAGTTTAGAACAGATTTATTCAAAATATAGATTTTTGACACTCTTACTGTTTTGACACTGTTGTTGCTGAGTTTGGGCTGAACAAAAGCCAGTGTAACACTTTTGAAAAAAATATTTTAGATACGTGTAATTTGTAAAAAAGTCAAAGCATGTTAGACTACATCAGAGTGTCTGAAATACACTCAGACTCCAGAGGGTTAAAGGACTGACTTAAATATCACATTTGTACAGTGTTTCTCTAGGCTTAGAGTAAGTTGGTCAGACAAGAAGTGTTTGCTTCTTTGGTTAGAACTGGAGCTGAAAGGCTAACGTTGCTAACAAACATTAATACTCAGTAGTCACCTCCTAAAATCACATTTGGATCTTCATTAAGCTCTCATAGACTAGTCAAAACATAAATAAATACATAAATAAAAAATCATAGACAATCTCAAACTGAAGAGGTTGAGATGAGACTTGGTGATGTATTTGACCAAAATTTGGACTTCAAACATGTCTTGGGTGATCAACTACAACTGGGGTAAGTGATAAAATGAACATGATTTCTGACTGAACCATTTCTTTAAGCATGTATAATAAAGGTTAGCATTCCATATGAGGCCCAGATATGATGGCACTTTTTCACAGAAAATGTAAGGACATGTGTAGGTGTCTTACAGTACATAGAGAACATGAACAAGACATATGGATCCTCCAGCACTGCTGTTGGGTGAGACATTCTTTGGACGTGTGATATTTCACACTTTGTACAAGTGCACAGATTTTATCTTCTTAGGCCAGGCAGTGATTGACTACCTCTAATATTTGACAATAGGAGATTCAGGAGACATGAAAAGCACAATTTATCGAACACATGAGTAAGAGTGTTTTGTCTACTAAAGAGAACCTAAAGTTCTTACAAACTTGATGATGATAGTCTAGCATTGGTACTACATAGCACTCGTTAGTAGTTTCTTTCCAGCTTTTTTTACATGAAATCCACAAATCCCAATTTTCCAATGTATATTTGGATTCTATCTCTTGACACATACAGGCAGTATATGTATGGTGGAAGTTCAATGACATCATTATAATGCAAGGTGTTTCTTCTCGGCTGGCTTTACAGAGCCTTTTCACACTTCTGGACTCAACACAGCACAGCAAGGAGAAAGATACCACGATGGCAACATTTGTGAATGAAAACATAGAAAACCTTATTTACAGTCTCTTTTGTTGTATTTACCTCACTGTTCAAATTAAAGACATGGTTTGTTTTTTGTTCACCAAGGCAGTTTCAGGAAGGGGCAAGCTTGACCAGGGCTAGAAAAGACAACTTACTGCACTATTTTCAAAGTTAATTCAACTTGAGTTCACCCTAAGCATCAATGCCTTGTATGCCCCCATCCCCATCCAAAGTCCAAATATGGGTGGGGCCATTCTTCGGCGGGCAGATGTGTGTGTGAGGCCACACAATGCATAGTCCACGTGTGTGGAGCGCAGGCCCTGCTAGTAATACTATATGGAGTAAGTCACAGATAACAGCAAGGTTGATAAAAAATATTTTGTAACATTTGGCAATGCAGAACTTAATATATGTGCAAAAGATTTTAACTTTTTTTTTTTGTGCAAAATTAACTTTTGGTTAATTAAGTCTGAGTTGTGCGAATCTCAAGCTGAATTAATAAAAAAATAAAAAAGTTGCTTTACATTTTGAAGTTGTGCTTTTTATTTTTTACAGTGTACAAATGGTTATTGTTTACCAAAATGTAGCCAGTAATATGAATAAAGTTATTAAATTACATATTTTCTGTACATTTTCTGTATTGAATTTTAGACAAGCTAGACTATACAGAATAGTTCCAAACACACACTGCCCATGCCAGTATTAACTAAACCATGGAGGTGGTCAAAGCCATGATGGTAGCACCCAAATTAATGTTAGCTTCTTTCATATAGCCCCTCAAAATGTTTGTGCATATCACAGAGTTGTAGACTTGTAAACATTTTGACTCATCACTGTTTCACACTCCATGAAACAGAGGCAAAAAATGAAATATTTTTAAATGAAGGGAAACTCAAAACATTAGAAAACTTCATTCTTCATGAAGTGTGCATTACAAAATTAAATAAATATTTTATAAATTAAGTAAACAATGCACACATACATGCTTCTTGTAAACATATTGGTTTGGTTCAGTTTCATAAAAACTTACTTTGGCTAGTATATGCATTTAAACATGATTACTGACTATTTAAAATTTACTCCCAACTTTGACCATGTTCTAGAAAACATAAGCAGCTTACTTTCCTAGATAACAAGTTGATGTAGATATATTATTGTTTTTTAATCAGAACCTTAATTTTGGCTGAGATTGAAAATTCTATATTTATATTATGTTGGATCGTTAGTATTGACAGCAATGACATTGAAAATACACTGACAAAGTGAAACGCGAGATCATGTGATGAGCACGTGAGTCAGGGTTGCCATATTTGCTGTTTTAAATCCAAATGGGACTTTATTGAAATTAAGTATAGCTGAAAATTCAAAGGTTGTGTGTGCATTTTTATGGGCTGCTTTCAAATCACACTATTTCAATTATCAGAGTATTAATAATAGTGCAATAATATGAAAATACCAATAATAGTACCACTGTAAACAAAATGCTACATAGAACTATGCATTTTAATATAAAATTAAAAATAAAAGTAACATTAGCAGAAGATTTAAGAGTAAGTATTGTGATAGTTTGGCCGTCTATGTCCTGTTTTGTTCATCCCTGTATGACATTGATTTAGGGTTTGGTTCAGCCTCTGAAAGAGGGATTTTGGCAACCCTGGTGTGAGCTAATTTGTGTTTCTGACGGGAAATGTTTAATATTCTTAATGATAATAATAATAATATATTGATTTTTCAAATTAATATTTGTTACCTCAGTTGATATCAGTTGTTAATGGTAATTAATTACTCTTATTGTGAGTTGACTAGCTGTTTTTTATATTAGTTTGAATTCGAGCTAGCTAGCAAGCATGCTAACTAGCTTTATGGTGTAAGCTATGTGGTTAGTATGTAATTAGCTTTTTGTATTCGACTTCATCATAGATTTATTAAGCTTTGAAACTACACTGCCAATGTTTTTTCTACAACATTTTTAATTATAATACAGTGGTTCCTTGGGATACGAGCAGACCAACATACAAATTTTTTGGGATCCGTCTGTATTTTTGTTCGAGATCCGAGAGACATTTCAAGATACAAGTGGCTGCTGTTAGTTGGCGCTTTGGCGCAAAGGTCCAGTATGGGCAGCACAACACCTGCTTCTCATTATTTCTCATGTGTTACCCTCAGAATCAAGTGCAATAATTTAAACTCTTAAATTTAGATCATTTTAATAACATACTTACAGTAATTATGTTAAATACTGTTAATGTTATTTTGCGCGTTCGAAAGAACCAGGCACACGCGCATGCGTCCTCCATAACATGTGAGTGAAACTGTTTTGTACTGAACAGCAAAAAAACGAACCATGGCCTCCTATTCTAAAGCCAGTTGCTGAATTTCTTGACAGCAGTCTGATGCCGAAGTGAAATGGGAGAAGAGACATTTTACTGTACAGAGCGCAAAGGTCCAGTATGGGCAGCACAACACCTGCATCTCATTCTTTCTCATGTGTTACCATCAGAATCAAGTCCAATCTTGTGCGCTGTACTCCTTCTTTTTGAAAAAAATTTGATAGTAAAAATGTTTTTAAACCCTTAACCCTATTTAATTTTAATAACATACATACAGTAATTGTTAAATACTGTACTGCTAATATTATTTGCATGGTCGAAAGGCAGGCACAGCCCGAGTGTGTGCGCCGGCCCTGAATATAGATATGTGACTGAAAACTGTTTTGTACTGAACAGCAAAGAACGAACTATGGCATCCCATTCTAAAGCCAGTTGCTGAATTTCTTGGCAGCAGTCGGATGCCGAAGTGAAATGGGAGAAGATAGATTTGACTGTACAGCACGCACTATGCATCTGTAATACACAGTACCGTGCACATCGAATTCTCCGTGAATTTAAAATGCTACAGCAAGAATTCCCCAACACTATTTTACAGTAATATTTATTGAAATCTGAAATTGAAATATTTTGTTATGCATTGGTAAAGTATATATGTGTGTTTCTTAATTCAAAACATGTCTTTTTGTTCATAATTTAGGATGGTTTGGGGATGTTTCACAGGGCTGGTGTTAGGAACAAGTCAAGGTCCACTCCAGTCTGTTCAAGTCAAGGTCCACTCCAGTCTGTTCAAGTCAAGGTCCAATCCAGTCTGTTCAAGTCAAGGTCCACTCCAGTCAATGTTAGGCCTCAAGCCCTTGGGCCTCTATCCCTAGCCCCTACCAAACACACTCACACAGTCTAGCGGGAAGTCTGCTTCACACATAGTCTAGGTTGGAGTCTGTTAAGCTCACTGCTAGGTTAAAGTCAGCTTCTCTCCTAGTCCAGGTTGGAGTCAGCTATGCTTACTGCTAGGTTGAATTATATTTCTCTTATAGTCGAGTCTCTTTTGAATAGTCAGTCAGACTATCTGGAAAGGCAGGTCTTTGTTATATACACTCACACCATCCAGTTGGAAGTCTGCCTCACACGTAGTCTAGGTTGGAGTCCATTAAGCTCACCGCTAGGTGGAAGACAGCTTCTCACGTACTCTGTGGTAGGAGTCAGTCATGCTCACCGCTAGGTGGAAGTCTGCTTCTCCCATTGTCAGGTCTTTGTTATAGCCAGCAGCTTCTGCAACAATTTGGCTAGGAAGTCTACCTACACTTACAGCTTTCATGATAGTAGATATCATTGGAAGGTAGCTACTGCTGGAGTATAGGTTGGGGTATCTTCACTCTGTTAGAAGTCATCAGCAATTACAGTAATGGTCTGTCAGGTCTTTGTTATAGCCAGCAGCTTCTGTACAGTTTGGTTAGGAAGCCTACCTAAACTTACAGCTTTCATGATAGTAGTCATCATTGGAAAGTGGCTACTGCTGAAGTATAGGTTGGGGTATCTCCACTCTGTTAGAAGTCAGTCTTTGTCAGGTCTCAGAAATGGTCAGACTTTGTCAGGTCTCAGTAATGGTCAGTCTTTGTCAGGTCTCAGTAATGGTCAGTCTTTGTCAGGTCCTGGTAATAATCAGTCTTTGTCAGGTCTCAGTAATGGTCAGTCTTTGTCAGGTCTCAGTAATGGTCAGTCTTTGTCAGGTCCTGGTAATAGTCAGTCTTTGTCAGGTCCTGGTAATAGTCAGTCTTTGTCAGGTCCTGGTAATAGTCAGTCTTTGTCAGGTCTCAGTAATGGTCAGTCTTTGTCAGGTCCTGGTAATAGTCAGTCTTTGTCAGGTCCTGGTAATAGTCAGTTTTTGTCAGGTCTCGGTAATGGCCAGTCTGTCAGGTCTCGGTAATGGCCAGTCTGTCAGGTCTCGGTAATGGCCAGTCTGTCAGGTCTCGGTAATGGTCAGTCTTTGACAGGTACCTGTGTCCGGTCAGTCTTTGTCAGGTCCCTGTGTCCGGTCAGTCCATGTCCCACTCCTCTCCCATCCGGTCCGGGTCACCGTCACTGCCAGAGGTCGATGTGGACGTCTGCTTCAATGGGACTATCTTGAAAGGCAATCACTGTCATGTTGTCTCTGCTTTGTCTGTTTAATAAAAGCTTGTATGTTGGACTGTCCTTGCGTCTCCCTGCCCCCTTCATTGCAGCTGGAATGGATTAAATCTACTTCAGTTATTTTAAATGGGAAAAAATTGTTTGATATATGAGTTGACTGACTTACGAGCTCTGTTACAGAACAAATTAAATTTGTATCTCAAGGTACCACTGTAATAATTTTTTTGGCTTTTTGTGTGCTTTAAAAGCAGGTATACACGTCAGTATATACTTTACGCAGCTAGTTAAGATAAAAGGAACATGGTTGTTTTTTTTATCTGAAATGCACCAACTACACCCTGATATTATTATTTCTGGATGGTAATGAAGGCAATATATGTTTTTATTCTTTCAAATTAGTTGTAGGCAAATATGTTTATTTTATTGTGCAATTGAGGAAAACAGGTAAAAAATAAAAGTGGCACAATTGATGAAGTCTTTTCACAAAATTATTTTTGCTGTATATAGTCATGTTGCACCTTGCTTTAAGGAGGTAGTAACTTTAGGCCCCTGAAAATTGTGTTAGCTAAAAATACCTACATGGTGTGTGGTGAGATTCATAGATTAAGACGAGGTGGTAGAGTTCATTGAATGTCTTGTTCAGTATGTTGAAAATGGGTAACAAGGCAGATGTTAAGGATTGGCAAAAAGGAATGATTGCATTTAGGCAAAAAAGGCCATTGTGTGAAGGAAGTAGCTGAATCTGCAGGTGAAGCGTGTAATCATATGGGTCTACCAGCAGTGACAAAAATCACAGTCTGCAGGAAATTCCCATCAGAGTTCTGACCAACAGCAGACAAGGCTGAAGGCCTCTTCCGTGACACTTTGCTCC
Source organism: Crenuchus spilurus (assembly GCA_036984385.1). Lineage (NCBI taxonomy): Eukaryota > Metazoa > Chordata > Actinopteri > Characiformes > Crenuchidae > Crenuchus > Crenuchus spilurus. The sequence goes on from BRDA01064135.1 coordinate 37,034, forward strand.
ATATGTTCATGATATGTAGTTTCCTGTGGAGTGTTCTTTCAGAAATTGGTTGTGAAGGACCTGTGTTGAGTTCTAGAAGCAGTCCTTTCCTAGAAGTGAAGTCATATTCATTCACAAGCTGTGAAACTCGTCGCCAGTACCTAACTGTTAGCTTTAATCTTTCAGCACCAATTCTGAGAATTTCCTGTAGACTGGGATTCTTGCTACTGCTGGTATACCTGTATGACCGTATGTTTTCTCTACGCCTGCAAATTCATATACTTCCTTCACACTATGGCACACTTAGATACAATCAATATCAATCATGATCAAGATGAATCAACATCAGATTTTATTGGTGAATCAGTGACATTGAGTAACACTGACATCATTTAACATCTATTAAATGACCATTTTTGCTAACAGGAGATCCTTGTCTTCATTGTTATGCAGGTAGTTCTCAGAGAAAGCTTATAGTCCATGTTTAGTCTTTCACCAAACAATATTTTTTTTTTTTTCAGAAATGCTTTAAACTATCTTGTACATTCATAGATGCTGGCGTTGCTGTGTTGCTTTCCCAACCTTTTCAACTTTCAATGCGTTGAATTTGGAAATGTGGAAAAAGAGCCCAACATGGATGACTTAAAAGAGGTATGTACACTTATCAGTGTAAAACTGTTAAATAATTAAAACAGTAAAAACTGTGTAAGAATTGTTAAATGAATACTAGAAACGTGTTAAAATTACTTATTGTTATTTTGTGCTAGGTTTTATGTTGTCTGAAGTTACTCGGTTATTAAAGTTATTAATTTGTGGGTAATATAAACTGCCCAACGTAGCTCTTTCATAGCCTTTTTTATTTCCTATTTTTGTATCTCTTTTGAAAAATGAAAATCTCAGCATTTTATTCAGTTTATAATTATATTCATGTATTGAGGTATCTTTCCATATTTGTATGTAGTGTGGCTAAAATTAAAAATAAAATTAAATCCACAGTAAAAAATTCCATTCACCTACCTGTACACATAACAATCATTCAGAACTCTTCATGCAGACAAGGTAAGCACTCAGTACCCAGGGTGTGCAGGTTGGATTATTTCTGTTTCATTAAAGTCAGCAAATTAAATATCAGGGCCAGAACAGGAGCTGCATACTCTCTTAATTATGTCTAATAAATCTGGCTCCTAATTGCCCCCGGGGAGAGGAGGGACTGCTGGGTAATGGAGGGACTGGAGTGGCACTTTAGGATTTGTTATTCTACCTTCATAGATTAAGCAGGCAGACTAAATGTGGGCGATTGTCGAGGCGTTCGCCGTATTTGTTTATGTCCTTGTTGCTGGAGGGGACTGCCGTTCTAATGAAGAGCTGCCGAATGCATGCTAATTAGACATGTTTGCTTATTGTGGAAGAGTGATGCTGCTGCCGTCTACCTTGCTTCAGTAGGAGTTAGAGGGTATTTTTGACTGCAACGCCAAAGAACTTGAGATGCTGCTTCGTTAAAGGACTGTCCACCTCAAATCAGTACGCTGGATGATAATAGCAGCTACATATGAGCAGCAGTGGATGGAGACATTCAGACAGGTTAATTAAGCCAGCTTTAAGACTGCTGTGATTCTGTCTGCATCAGTGCATGAGTCATTAGTTATTAATAAATGTTTAATGCCCATATTGCTCTTTCCATCCCTTCTACCCAAGCTGTCATGCTAGATTAAATGACCAACTAGCCAGCTATTTAAGTTTTGAAGTTTCACAATTACTAACTTTCCACATATAGTTTACAGTATACAGTATATAATAATGGAACTGCTTAATACTGATAGACTAGGAACTGTTATTTGCATTTTTTTTCTTTTTGGACTTGGACTAATATTATATACAGTCCCATGCAAAAGTTTAGACACCCCTGGTCAAATGACTATTTTCTTGATTTTCTAAGTAACACACAAGCCTTTACAAGCAACAAATGAAATTTTCTGCATATTTAGTGCAGTTTCTGTTTTTTTTTTTCTCACTTTAACATAAAAAAAATATTACATCACACCAGAACTTTGAACAAGCCACATTTTGCATTTTGTTTTCCAAAATGTTAAATTCAGTAAATAAACAAATGTGCAGAAAGTTCACTATAGAAGACATACAGTTACCCTTTCCAGTGAGGGTACATCTATTAAAACTGCTAAGTATTATTGAATAGTTAAGTGATGTCTCAGTTAATGATTAATGATTTGAAGCAGTTTCTAAATGTTAATGCAACTCTACATCTGAGGTAACATCTAAGCTCTAATGAGCAATTTAATGATGGCATGTATGTCTTGTACAAGCCCACTTAATAAAGCCTTGTGTTCACACTTAGTGAATGTCTAAATATCAATGAAGGTAATGATTTAAATGGCTACTATGGTTGGCTGCTTGACATTTTAGTCATTCTTAATACAGTCTTGTGTAGTATTATTTGTGATCTTTATTGTAAAGTCTGAACAGATGTGGTTATTTTCATTTAGACAATCAATAAAACATGTTTAATAAGGGAGTACAAACATTTGCATAAGACCAGTCAATGGTTTGAACATATATTAAGGACCAATCTTGAAAAAATGTACAGAAGACACATTTTAAATTTTGAAATCTTCACACAGTGTAAAATGTAGCTGATAGTAAAAGTGACTTACAAAATAAATGGCTTTTAAATTATAGTAAGATACGCTTTTATAATTCCTATTAATTTTTAAAATATAAATGTACTTCTCACATGTGCAGCAATGCTCAAACCATTTACATTGTGTCCAAAAGATTAGCTAGATGGATGTAATGACCAGAGTTACCACAAAAGACACTGCAATTCCCCTTTCTGCTGGATTTTCCATTGACCGGTTTGTAGATACTTACTATTGTTCTGCTAAAACAATCTCTCTTCCTGTGACCACATGTGAGTCAACGGTTTAGTTCCTCATTTCAGCCACCATCTGAAAGGGCTTGAGCTACAAACTGCATTTTGACTCATCAGGCTGTGAGCTATGTACACACATCTACATGCCAGGAGCTCTGTATGGTCAGACAGAGCGGACCTTCTCTCTGAAGTTGTAATGATAAAATGGGAGGTATTAGTAGTAGTTACTCATGGGTGTCTGCCAAATGAATCACAATGGTGGCAGACATTGTGTTTGGTGGGGGGTGGAGGGGTATGGGCGAAGTTGTTACAGTTCTGCATTTGTTAAGATCTGTAGTTAGGCACTAAGTGTGATTGTTCAGTTCAGTTACATGCATTTGTACATGGCCTAGGTTGCACATGGATCATTTGATTCATAAAGTTACATTTCTACGAATCAATCAATCAATCATTCAATCAAAATTTATTTATATAGCGCTTTTTACAATGGGCGTTGTCACAAAGCAGCTTTACATATTCAATATCAAACAAACTGAATCTAAGCCCGATGTGAGCAAGCCGAAGGCAACAGTGGCAAGGAAAAACTCCCTCAAGGCTGGAGGAAGAAACCTTGGGAGGAACCAGACTCACAAAGGGGATCCATCCTCCTCTGATCAAACTACTGACACAGATTTACATCCTTAGTTAAATCTGACATTGTGCTATAGTATATAACATAAATGATATTAATAATAGCGATCATTGCATTCATATTAGATATCATAATTTAAAATGCAGTAGCATTAGAGCTTTAGTCCAATGTAAGTGAGCAGCAGGTGTCAACCTCAGGAAAACCCAACTCGGAGCAGAAGGAATTGACCGCAGTAGGTGTAATGGAACTGGTGGTCTGTTGTGGACTGGAGGAGAATTCAGCCATCAAATCCCTTCAGTGGCCATTTCCAGAGAGGTATCCATCGAATAAACATTTGAAATGTAGGAATATGTCCATGTGATGTTTAAATGTCATGGCATGTTATCAGTGAACTGTTTCCAAGTAAGTGTTCCATCTTCAAATACATAGAAGTAATACTGATGATTAGAGACTTCCTGGTTCTAAGGAAGTTCAGAATTAGGGCACAGTAGAGTACTAGGAGTTGCTTTTGTGCCATTAATTAAACTTTTTCATTTTCTCCAAAAAGTAATGGGTCTTTTGGGCCTATTTATTCCATTCTGCAGAGTTTAATGAGAGAAAGGGCTTTTTATGGGTTCGGCCTGCTACATCAGGCCTAACTGCACCTCATATGAGACTATGAAACAGCAGGATGGGAAAGGAGAGATTTTTTGGGAAATCCACAGAGTCAGCTTTCAAAAACCTGTGGGCAGTTGC